>JAIUZE010005024.1:0-11938 GCA_022085475.1 Heliosperma pusillum
GGTCGACCATGAGAAAGAAACCAAAGTCACTCAAAAACTGCCTTTATCTCAAGAGACAGTCGATAGTCAAAAGAATCGACTCTAGGAACACTATGGATGTCCTATCCACGACCTGGCACCTAATGTTCCGAAACATTTAGGACTCCCTAACGTCGTCACAAAATGTCCTGCGCAGTATCATTATAACTCGCATCTGTGATCGATCAGTCAACAGTTTGACTTATGGCTCGTTGAACCCACCATCAATCGACGTCACAAAATAATTGCCAGAGTTATCAGCTCATGTAGGCAATTACGGACCCAAAACAAAATATAATGTAATTCAATTCACTTTGTGGTGTTCAATGTTGTCAGTACAACCCACATGAAAAACAAAATATAAAACAAAACGATGATTTCATTAATAGTTTTATGAAAAAGATACAGGTGTCTAATCCATACAAAATAACTAATACAACTTAGGAACACGCTTAATTCCCATGGAAATAACGTGCCCTTCATGCTTATCATATCTTAACGGTTTAGTGAAAGGATCTGCAACGTTATCATCCATAGCAATCTTGTCTATCATTATCTCCCTTTGCTCCACGTAATCTCGGATCATGTGAGCCTTCCGTTGTACATGCCTAGACTTGTTGCTGGACTTAGGCTCCTTAGCCTAGAAGATGGCACCACTATTATCACAATAGATGGTGATCGGGTCATCCGAACTAGGAACTACGGTTAGTCCCTGTAAGAACTGACGCATCCATATAGCTTCCTTCGCAGCCTCTAAAGCAGCATAGTACTCGGACTCAGTCGTAGAATCTGCTATAACATTTTGTTTGGAGTTTTTCCAGCTGACCGCAACGCCATTAAGAGTAAACACGAATCCAGACTGAGATTTCGAGTCATCTCGATCCGTTTGGAATCTAGCATCTGCGTAACCGGTTGCGCATAGCTCAGTGTCACTTCCATAAGTCAATACCCAATCCTTAGTCCTCCGTAGGTACTTAAGGATATTCTTAACAGCTATCCAGTGTGTTTCAACTGGATTGCCTTGGTAACGACTTGTCATACTCAATGCCATATGCCACGTCTGGACCGGATGGGTGGGGGTGCTGATCGATGCGCGGGGGTACATGATCGTGCCTAAAGCTGATTCAATAGGAATCCGACTCATGCGCTCGACCTCTTCCGCTGTCCCTTTGGTGCCTGAGCTTTACTCAAATGCATCCTCCCAGAGACTCATTGGAAGGTTCCCCCTCTTGGAGTTGGTCATGCTGAACCTCTCAAGAATCTTATCTATATAAGACTCCTGACTGAGGGATAACATCCGTCGTGATCTATCTCTGTAGATACGGATCCCCAAAATTCTTTGTGCCTGGCCCAGATCTTTCATCTGGAAATGGTTCTTTACCCAAACTTTTACCGAAGTTAAGAGAGGTATGTCATTCCCAATCAAGAGTATGTCATCGACATACAATATCAGGAAAGACAATCTTGCTCCCACTACGACTTGATATATAAGCATGGGTTCCTCGAAAACCGATCGAGTAATCCCATTCCTCTTTTATCACCTGGTCGAAACGATGATTCCAACTCCGTAAGCTTGCTTAAGTCCATAAATGGAACGCTTAAGCTTGCATACCTTCTTAGGATTTTTAGGATCAATGAAACCTTCGGGTTGTACCATGTACAACTCCTCCTCCAAATCACCGTTTAAGAAGGCGGTTTTCACATCCATTTGCCAAATTTCATAGTCATGAAAAGCGGCAATCGCTAAGATTATCCGCATGGAACGCAGCATAACTACGGGTGCAAAAATTTCATCATAGTGCAATCCTTGCACTTGAGTGAAACCCTTTGCCACTAGTCGTGCCTTGTATGTATCTGGTTGTCCTTCTATAGAATGCTTTATTTTATAAAGCCATTTGCACTGAAGAGGCCGAACCTTATCAGGTAAGTCAACCAGATCCCATACGTTATTCTCATACATAGAGTCCATCTCGGATTGCATGGCTTCAAGCCATAGCTTAGAGTCGGAACATGTCATGGCACCTTTATAGGTAGCGGGTTCGTTACTCTCTAGGAGTAAAACGTCATCTCTCCCATTCTCCTCGACCATACCAATGAATCTGTCTGGAGGAATGGAGACTCTACCCGACCTCCTGGGTTCTTCAGGAATATTTACCGCAGCCGATGATGAAGGAACATTTTCCTCCATTGGTTGCTCGGTTGTTGGCTCTTGAACCTCCGACAGATCGAAGGTTCTATCACTCGTCTTGTTCTCGAGAAATTCTTTCTCTAGAAACTTCGCACTAGCCGCAACAAAAACACGTTGTTCGTTAGGCGAATAAAAGTAATGACCAAACATTCCTTTTGGATAACCAATAAAGTATGTCTTGACCGATTGTGGGCCGAGCTTATCGTCAGGTCTCCATTTGACATAAGCCTCGCAGCCCCAAACCCGAATAAAGGACAAGTTAGGGACCGTTCCCTTCCATAGTTCATATGGAGTCTTGTCTACAGCTTTAGACGGACTTCGGTTAAGTATTAGAGCAGCTGACAAAAGAGCATATCCCCATAATGAGTCAGGCACAACCGTGTGACTCATCATGGATCGAACCATATCAAGTAATGTTCGATTTCTCCGTTCGGACACACCATTCAATTGTGGTGTTCCAGGTGGAGTTAACTGTAGTACTACACCACAGTCTTTAAGGTGTCGATCAAACTCATTCGAAAGATATTCGCCACCACGATCTGAACGTAGTGCTTTAATCTTTCTATCCAGCTGGTTTTCAACCTTATTCTGGAATTCTTTGAACTTGTCAAAGGACTCACTTTTATGCTTCATTAAGTAGACATAACCATATCTACTCAAATCGTCCGTGAAAGTGATAAAATACCTATAGCCATCTCTAGCGTTGATTGACATAGGTCCACACACATCAGTATGTATGAGTCCTAATAGGTCAGCAGCGCGCATTCCAACACCTTTGAAGGAAATTCGAGTCATTTTGCCTATGAGACATGATTCACACGTGCCAAAAGATTCATAGTCAAATGGGGAGATAGTCCCATTATCAATGAGCTTTTTCACGCGTTTTTCATTTATGTGTCCCATACGGCAATGCCATAGATAGGTTTGATCTTTGTCACCAACCTTTGCTTTCTTATTACTCACATGCATTATCTCTGTGGTTTGATCTAAAACATATATTCCATTTATGGAAACAGCTTTACCATAAATCATATCGTTCAAAGAGAAAATACAGCTATTATTCTTTATTACAAACAAAAATCCGTCCTTATCAAGTACGGAAACTGAAATAATGTTCTTAGATAAACTGGGTACATAGTAACAGTTATTCAGAAATAACTCAAAACCACTAGGGAGTTGGATTACATATGTTCCCACTGAAACGGCAGCAACTCTAGCTCCATTCCCCACCCGCAGGTCCACATCACCCTTTGCGAGAGTTGTGATGCTTCTTAGGCCCTGCAAATGATTACACAGATGAGAACCACAACCAGTATCTAGTACCCAAGTTCCGAAACTTGCATGGTTAATCTCAATCATATGAATAAAAGATGACGTACCAACAGGAATGACGCGGCCTGATTTTACGTCTTCAGCATACACGGGGCAGTTCCGCCTCCAATGCCCAGACTTGTGGCAATGGTGGCACTCCACGTTATCTTTGCTCTTTGTCTTGCCTTGTGAGCTACCGCTAGTCTCACCAGGCCCACTCTTGACCTTTCCTGGCTTTTTGAACTTTGGCTTCCCTACAGCTAGGTCAGCTTGAGCCTTGCCCTTACCCCTACCCTTGTTGTTAATCATGAGAACGTCCTGTTTCACGCTCCCACTCAATTTCAGATCACTCTTGGTCTGTACGAGAAGTGAGTGGAGCTGATGAAGACTTTTCTTCATATCATTCATATAGTAATTTGCCCTGAAAAGGGCAAAACCATCATGAAGTGAATGGAGCACACGATCAATAATGATCTTCTCATCAATTTTACAACCAAGAGCCTCCAGCTTCTCGACATTCTCGATCATAGCAAGAATGTGTGGGCTAACCGCTTGGCCCTTCTGGAGTTTCGCTTCAAAGAAGCGACAGGTGTACTCATAGCTAACGATCCTCGGAGCTTTCGAGAACTCGTTAGAGAGAGTGGTGAAAATCTTGTTTGCACCCTGGGCTATGAATCGCCTCTGCAAATTGGATTCCATTGCAAAGATGAGTACGTTCTTTAACGCACCCGCCTCCATAACGAAATCACTATAAGCAAGTGATTCATTTGCTCCTGCATTGGGGCCTGGGTTAGTTGGTAGTGGCTCAGTCAAGTACTTGAGCTTACCGTCAGCAATGGCAGCATTCCGTAATGCCGCCTCCCAGTCCGCAAAGTTGGACCCATCATTCTTCAGTCGCGTGGACTGATTCATGTTGTCCATAAAGATCTTTAGCCAGGACTCGCGAGCGAGTGTAGCACTTGGCATTGGGTCGTCTGTACGTCCAGCCATTGTTATTTTAAGCAGTTATATCTGTATATAACGTATTCAAGAAACTGTGAAAAGAAGAAAAATTATGATAAGTTTCATCGTTTTAAAATTAAGTCTTAATGCAAAAACTGTTTAATGCGATGACTCAAGCATTTATACAATTGACCTCCCTCAAGAATTATATAAATGATCCCAAGACTCAATTTCTGTAAATTGATAAGCCAACCTTTTGGCTAATTCTACCTTTAGAATTCTCGGTCGATAAATTTCTGTAAATTCTATCTTATAGTCCATTATAATCCCGAGATATTACTCGTACTATAATGTTGAGATAAAATAGGTCAACACTCACTACTTACCCAACGTAGAAGGGGTCATATTATGACTTCCGACGAAGAAGGGGTTCATAGAAGTTTTTCCTATAAAGACTAATCTCAATTTTCATTTAGAGGAAGATCCCATCATCTTAAATTTAATTCATTTTAAGTGAACAAATTCTAGCATTTCGTGAATGATTTAGACTAAGGTGATGGCCCTATGAACGAGTGACATCTGTATGTCTAATGATGAAAATTCAAACTATATGAAACATTTTTCATGCATTTTAGGTGGTTTGGTTTAGGCGGAATATGATGCAGTTATTTAACATGTGAATGAAAAGCAAAAGAATGAAAAATACGTAAACTATTACAACGGTCCTAGTGTGGCCTATCTACCAAAATGAACAGTAAATACAAGTTTGGAATCCATCCTTATGGACCCGAGAAGCTTGATTTTGTCTCATCTTGGTCCATGTAGCGGGAGTGAGCATCTGATCTCCGTCTTTAGTCTTCTTAAAATTACATTTAAAAATTACAAAATAAACCTATTTACATTCTAATTCCAAAACATAATTAAAAGAAAAATAAAAGGAGATTCGAGATCTCAAAATTACATCCAAACCATGTTTCCATCATTACGAAAACATGATTAACTAAGGCCACACTAGGATTTACATTTTTCAACCAATTGTAAAAACGTAAATCAAATCATTCATTCATTCATTCGACAAAAATAAAATGCATCAACTATATAAATAATCCTACAAGACATAATTCATTAATTATGTTGATTAATTATCCAAACCACCATCAAACCGATCAAAATTATGTGACAATTCCTTAATTGCCCACAACAATATTAATCTCCCATAATCCATTTTATTTTAAACCTTTTTAAAATAATCGGGTATCATTATTGTGAACCTTTTCACAATAACAAACAAACAAACATTATCTTTATAATGTTTTTAAAAAAAAAAACCAAACAAAATATATTTTTTTTTTCTCACGGATCACTGTTCACGTGAACAGTACCAGTACCCAAATTTTTTTTTTTATTTTTTATTTTCCACGGTTTAAACAAAAACAACCGGAAAAACAAATTAAAAAAAAAACATCAAAAACCTGCTGCTACGGAAAAACAGAAAAAAAAAAAAAATTATGAACAGTAGCAGCATACGGATAAAAAAAACGGTGTTGTCAAAATTGCTAGATCGGTACAAAATTCAATATCTAATCTTTATTATATATTGATTCAAACTAGATTATTCAATTTAACCTTTTAAAAAGAACATCTAAATCATGATTAAATCGATTATACTTATATTCATTTAATCACAATCGCTTTGAACATCATTAAAATTGAATCATTACTCAAGAATTATCAATTTAAAACAATGAGACCGAAAACAATAGCAACAACAAAAATCAAAACAATTCCATCTTATTTTAATTCAATCCTTATCAAATTAAAACAACCACAAATTTATTATATTGAATTTTAACCTATTAAAATAACAATATCAATAAATCAACAATGGGAAAAACAAAACCCTAAAAAAAAAAAAAACACGGCAAAAAAAAATTCCAGCCGTGACAATATTTTTTTTTCGGTAAAATCAATTTTTTTTTTTTTCTCAAATTTATATTTCATAAAAATGAAAAACCTATGATGTAATTTTGTAACCAAATGCTCTGATACCACTTGTGGGAAATAACTGTTTACATCCCCTTAAAAATTAGGATTATAACAAAATTATATAATATGAATGCAAGTCATTAATATGAAAACGATATAAAATAAAAAGAAAACGAATTGAACCTTTGGTCCTAGCAAAATTCGGCCTAAGAACAGATATCAAAATAGATATCCTCCTAATTGTCTCACCCAAGATAGATCGAGATATGCCCTTCTTCTTTGCTAGAAAGATGATTAAAAGTTACAGTTAACTTTTAGGTTTTTGTGATTTTGTGTGATGGAGGCACAAGTGAGAGAGAAAGAAAAATTAGGTTAGAATTTTTTTCTTCTTGTCTCTTTCTATTTCACGGCACACTTAGGTCAATTATGAGGAGATTTAGTCTCCTCAAATAACTACCCATTGACCGAAAAACCCGAGTGTATCTGGACACTTTTTCCCGGTCATTTTAGCTTCCAATATAATGTAATATATTATAATCGTCATTAGTCAAAGACCGACATTATAATACGTCATTAATCATAAATATCCGTATATTTATAATTTTCCAATTAATTATAACGGTTTATATTTAATTAGCTTACATTATATACAACAATTAAATATAACATTTTATATTCAATTTACGAATTACAGTTAATTCGTCTCAGCTAACTTTATTTAATCATTATTAAATAATTATATCATCATCACATTGACTAACCTTTTAGTCAAAAACACCGACTAACCTTTTAGTCATTTAATAAGGCATCAATATGATTTTTTTCTCAAATAATCACATCTCTCAATCACATCCTTTAGGTGTGACTTTTAGGGACCAGTTGATCACCGCCATCTGTATGACAATAACGTCAAACTTATCTAGCAAGCCAACCGTTATCGATAAACGTTAATCAACTGATTACAATACAAAGTATACCCTGTGAACCTACAGAGATTTATTTATGTTATTGCACTAACTGTGGAGGACACTGGCCCCAACATTATGCACAAACCCGAGCAGGGTCTTTCCGACCCGGACGGGTCCAGTATCGACCCGGACGGGTTTTATGCACAAATCCGAGCATGGTATTTCTGACCTGGACGGGTCAATGTTAACCCGGACAAGTTCCTTATATCTCGCAAGGGTTCACTTTCTTTCGCAAGAGTTTTTGCCTAAAACTTGAGTAAGAAGCTCTTAACCCCACCGGGTCCTTAAAGGTCAAGAGGGTTTTCATCCTTGAGTCCACACGGATCTTCATAAACCCGTCTCGGTCTCTCATTCCATCTCCCCTTCTCCACTCACACACTTGATGCACAAACTTCTTCATTAAATCAACAATTTACTATCCAAGGACCAAATCTAGTAGCCTATCGCACTTGGCAAACAAGTTAGTACCTCTCCCTTAAATCTCTCAAAAAATTGACAAAAATACGTTATGCATGGGTTGCCTCCCAGGTAGCGCCGTTGTTTAACGTCGTTGGCTCGACCAAGTTAACAAGCGAGAAGGAAATGGAAATCACTCAAATACAAAAAATAGATGTTCAATTGGAAACAAGACAAGTCTCAACCACACAAACCTTCTTCAATTGAGGAGACCCGGCTACATAGTGCTTTAGCCGTTGCCCATTAACTTTGAAATTACGGTCTCCATTTGAAACTTCCACCGTGCCATATGAAAAGACATGTGTTATGATGATAGGTCCGGACCATCTTGACTTCCATTTCTCGGAAAAGATTTTTAAGCGTGGGTTGAACAAGAAGACCGACTCGCCCTCCTTAAATTCTCTTCGTTGAATCTTCTTATCATGGTACCTCTTTGCTCTCTCCTTGTATAGCTTGGCATTCTCGTAGGCTTCAAGCCTAAATTCATCTAGCTCGTTGAGATCTAATATTATCTTCTCTTGGGAGTTCTTCAAGTCAAAGTTGATGTGTTTTATAGCCCAATATGCTCGATGCTCAAGCTCCACCGGAAAGTGGCACGCCTTCCCATAAACCAACCGGAAAAGAGATCTGCCAATCGGGGTTTTGAAGGCCGTCTGATAGGCCCGCAATGCATCATCAAGCTTCCCCGCCCAATCCTTCCTTGAGCCACTCACCGTCTTTTCCAAAATAGACTTGATTTCTTTATTGGATATCTGATCGTGGCCGCTTGTTTGAGGGTGATAGCCAATTCCACGGTGATGTTGGACCCCATATTTCTTCAATAAAGCCTCAAACTTCGTCTCAAGAAAATGCGAGCCCTTATCACTTATCAACACTCGGGGTACTCCAAACCTTGGAAATATTACCTTTCTCATGAATTTGCTAACAACTTTTGCATCATCCGTTGGAGTAGCAATCGCCTCCACCCACTTGGAGACGTAATCCACCGCAACTAGGATGAACTTGTTGCCATAGGAGGAGGGGTAGGGGCCTTGGAAATCAATTCCCCATACATCAAACACCTCAACCTCTAAGATAAAGTTTTGTGGCATCTCATTCCTCTTGGAAATATTTCCGGTTCTTTGACACCCGTCACAAGCTCTCACATAAGAAGCCACATCCTTGAATATGGATGGCCAATAGAAGCCATATTGCAATATCTTAGCCCCGGTCTTCGACGTACTCGCATGACCACCACAAGGTGGATCGTGGCAATGAGAAATTATAGACTTGAATTCATTCTTCGGCACACATCTCCTAAATATCCCATCGACAAATGACATGTATAATCAAGGGTCCTCCCAATAGTAGTGTCTTACGTCATGAAAGAACTTCTTCTTTTGGTAAGAGTTGTAACCATAAGGAATGATCCCGGAGGCCAAGTAGTTAACATGATCGGCGAACCAAGGTGCATCTCCCGTTACTATCGCAAATAAATGGTCATCCGGAAGAGAATCATGAATAAGGAGTTCTTTCCTAGTATTTTCACCAACTAATCGAGAGAGATGGTCGGCAACCGAGTTTTCAACCCCTTTCTTGTTCTTGATATCAATATCGAATTCTTGGAGCAAGAGTGTCCACCGTATTAGTCTCGGCTTAGCATCTTTTTTTGCCATCAAGTACTTCAAGGCGGGATGGTCGTTATACACAATTACCTTTGACCCAACCAAATAGGACCGGAACTTCTCAATTGAAAATACAACTGCAAGGAGCTTCTTTTCCGTTGTGGTGTACTTGTCTTGTGCCGGGTCAAGAGTCTTGCTTGCATAATGGATGGCGTGCGCCCTTCCCTCTTTTCTTTGCCCCAACACCGCACCTACCGCTTGGTCACTAGCGTCACACATGAGTTCAAATGGCCAACTCCAATCCGGTGGTTGTATTATTGGTGCCGTGATGAGTGCTTTCTTCAACCTATCAAAGGACTCCAAACAAGCATTAGACATCACAAAGGGGGTATCTTTGGCCAAGAGCTTGGTTAAGAGTCGGGCAATTTTTGAAAATCTTTTATAAAACGGCGGTAGAATCCCGCATGGCCAAGAAAGCTCTGAATCCCCTTAACATTGGTCGAAGGTGGCAATTTTTCAATCACCTCGACCTTAGCTCGATCGACCTCAATACCCTTATTAGAAATAACATGTCCAAGTACCACTCCATGTTGAACCATGAAATGACATTTTTCTCATTTTAAGACTAGATGAGTTTCCCGACATCGTCTTAGCACATTTTCTAAGTTAAGCAAACATTCTTCAAAACTTTTGCCGACTACGGAAAAGTCATCCATGAATACCTCCATACCACGCTCCACATAATCCCAAAATATCGACATCATACATCTTTGAAAAGTTGATGGAGCATTACACAATCCAAATGGCATCCTCTTGTATGCATAGGTGCCAAATGGACATGTAAACGTGGTTTTCTCTTGGTCACTTGGATGGATTGGGATTTGGAAAAATCCTGAAAATCCATCTAAGTATCAAAAGAAGGAGTGTTGTGCTAAACGCTCTAGCATTTGATCAATGAACGGTAAAGGGAAGTGGTCCTTCCGGGTGGCCTTGTTCAACTTTCGATAATCTATGCACATGCGCCACCCAGTTACCGTTCTAGTGGGGATCAACTCATATTTATCATTCCTTATCACAGTCATTCCTCCTTTCTTTGGAACTACATGAACGGGCCTAACCCATCTACTATCGAAGATTGGATAGATTATGCCCGCATCTAGTAGTTTCAAAACCTCTTTTCTTACAACGTCTTTCATGGTGGGGTTAAGCCTTCTTTGTGCCTCAATGGAGGACTCACCCTCACTTTCAAGAATGATTCGGTGAGTACACAAGGAAGGGCTTATACCCTTGAGGTCATCAATGGTGTACCCGATGACACTTCTATATTTTTTAAGCAAAGTTATCAACCTTGAAGATTGAGTGTCATCAAGTTCACTATTGATTATGACGGGATAGGTAGCATTGTCTCCTAAGAATTCATATTTCAAGGAAGGGGGAAGAGGTTTAAGGTCTACCGTAGGAGGAGGCGTAGGACTCTCCTCTTTATTACCGACCTCAAGCATCTCAAGTGGTGGCTCTTCCTCATGTACGGGAGCAGTGTTCAACATCCACACATATGCAAGTGTTTCCACGTCTCTATCATCATCCCCTCACATATTCAATAGGCACTTCTCAAAGGAATCCTTAGATGATGTTTCAAAGGTAGGTTCTTCTAATGGATCTTCCAATATATCCACTATGCAACAAGATTCTCCCAGGAATGGAGTACCCATAGACTTGTTGAGCTCAAACTCAACCTTCTCTTCACCCACTTGAAGAGATAGCTTCCCACTCTTCACATCTATCAATGCCCCTCCGGTTGCTAAACAAGGTCGCCCCAAAATGATTGGAACTTGATTGTCTTCACAACGAAATCACATAGAATTATCAGCTTCCCCACTTTCAAAGGCACATCTTCTACGACTCCTAAGGGATACTTGACCAATCTATCGGCCAATTGAAGTGACACTCTTGTTGGCTTTAAATCCTCAAGGCATAGCTTCTTATATATAGAGAGAGGCATCAAACTCACACTTGCACCTAAATCGCATAAGGCCCTCTTTATTGCTACCCCTTCAATAGAGCAAGGAATTGAGAAACTCCCCGGATCCTCTAGTTTGTTAGGTATCTTGTGGGCGTGGGTGAGAATGGCACTACACTCCCGAGAAAGGTTCACCGTTTGCACCTCCCCATTCTTCTTCTTCATTGATACAAGCTTCTTAAGGAATTTCCCATAGGAAGGGATTTTGGTTATCATGTCAAGAAAGGGAATTGTCACATTCTGCCCTTTAGAATATCAACAAACTTCTCATATTTCTTTGCAAGTCTTAGTTTTGCTAGTTTTTGAGGAAAAGGGACTGGTGGTGTATACTCCCTTGGTGAGGGAATAGGTTCCTTACCCCTTGACGATTGAATAGGCCCTTCGTCCCTTGTTGGCTCAATCTCCTCTACTTCCTTAGATTTTTCTTTATCAACAACCGCCGATG
>JAIUZE010005025.1:0-36206 GCA_022085475.1 Heliosperma pusillum
GATGAAGGGGACCTGTTGAAGGCAAATTCTGCTTGGGCTAGTTTGAGATCCCAATCTCCTAGTGACTTCTTCACAATGCACCTCAATATTCTCCCTAGGGTTTTGTTGGTGATTTCTGTTTGGCCATCAGTTTGAGGATGGTGGGATGTACTAAAAAGCAGCCTGGTGTCTAGGAGCTTCCACAGGGTCTTCCAGAAGTAACTCATAAACTTTGTATCCCTGTCTGAAACAATTGATCTAGGCACTCCATGTAGTTTGACTACTTCTTTGAAGTAAAGCTCAGCAACCCCTGAGGCATCCTCAGTCTTCCTACATGGCACAAAGTGAGCCCTTTTGCTAAATCTGTCAACCACAACCATGATGGAATCCTTTCCCCTAGGAGTCTTGGGCAGAGCCACAATGAAATCCATGCTGATGTCTTCCCAAGGTTTGTCAGGTACAGGCAGTGGAGTGTAAGGTCCTGCTTGGAAAGAACTCTTTGCCTGTTGGCAAGTAGAACACCTCCTAAGAATAGCTTGAACATCCCCTTCCATCCTAGGCCAGTAAAACTGATCTTGCAGGATATCCATGGTCTTCTGCACCCCAAAATGTCCTGCTAGCCCATTCGAGTGGACTTCCCTCACCAATAGGTCCCTGTATGAGCCCCTAGGGACACACAATTTGTTCCCCTTAAACATGTAACCTTCCTGCAGCTGATACTTGGTCTCTTTTACTCTAGGACTGTTCTGCAGGGTTAACCAATCTTCCATGAAATCAGGGTCATCCTGGTACAGCTCCTTCATAAACTCAAAGCCTAGCACCCTTTGTTGGATTGTCACCAACATAGAATGTCTCCTAGACAAGGCATCTGCTACCACATTTGACTTACCTTCCTTGTATTTGCTTGAGAAGTTGAAGGACTGAAGGTATTCAACCCATTTTGCATGCCTTGCACTGAGCTTGTGTTGGCCATTTATGTATTTCAAGGCCTCATGATCAGAGTGAAGTACAAAAGGCTTGGGTTTAAGATAATGGCTCCAGTACATGAGGGCTCTCACCAAGGCATAAAACTCCTTGTCATATGTGGAGTAATTGAGCTTAGCCCCATTAAGCTTCTCACTGAAGAAGGCCACAGGATTCCTTCCTTGGATGAGTACTGCTCCAATCCCTACCCCACTTGCATCACACTCTACTTCGAATAGCTGATCAAAATCAGGTAGAGCTAGTATAGGTGCCTCACAAAGCTTCTTTTTTATGAGCTCAAAGGCTGTTTGTGCCTGTTCAGTCCACTTGAACTCACCCTTCTTCATCCCTTCTGTTACAGGCACCATGATAGTGCTGAATCCCTGTATGAACCTCCTATAGAAGGAGGCTAGGCCATGAAAACCCCTAACCTCAGTGATGTTCTTGGGAATAGGCCAAGATTTGATGGCTGCAATCTTCTCCTGATCCACAGATATGCCCTTGGCAGAGATGACATACCCCAAGAATTTAACCTCCTCAGCCATGAAAGTACACTTCTCCATTTTCCAAAAGAGCTTATGCTCTCTCAGTTTCAGAAACAACAACTTTAGATGGTTCAGATGTTCAGATTTGCCCTTACTATAGACCAGGATATCATCAAAGTACACCACAATGAACTGACCTATGAAAGGCCTTAAGACTTCAGTCATAAGTCTCATGAATGTACTAGGGGCATTGGAGAGACCAAATGGCATCACCAGCCATTCATAGAGCCCATGCTTGGTTTTAAATGCTGGTTTCCACTCATCCCCCTCCCTGATTCTCACCTGGTGGTAACCTTGCCTAAGATCTATCTTGGAGAATAGACTGGCTCCACTTAACTCATCCAACATGTCATCCAGCCTTGGGATGGGGACCCTGTACTTGACAGTGATATTGTTAATGGCCCTGCTGTCAATACACATTCTCCATGAACCATCCTTCTTAGGAACTAGGAGGGCAGGCACTGCACAAGGACTCAAAGATTCCCTGACAAATCCCTTTGACATCAGCTCCTCCACCTGCCTCTGCAACCCTTGGGTGGACTTGGGGTCACTCCTGTATGCTGGCCTGTTAGGTAGCATGGCACCTGGAATGAGGTCTATCTGGTGCTCTATGCCCCTTAGGGGGGGAAGTCCTGATGGTAGTTCTTCTGGAAATACATCCTCATGCTCACTGATCAGCTCCCTTACCTCTGGGGGCACCTCAACTGGTTCCTCAACCTGTTTGGATAAGCGGAAATATACAGGTTGTTCTTGTTCCACCTCTCTGAGCATGGCTGCCTCTGTGAGGAAAAGAACCTCCTTGGATCCACTGGTACTAGGACTACCATAGTCCCTAGTGTTGGGGGGTAAAGGTGTCAGGACTATCCTTTGATTCCCATGTCTAAAAGTGTACACATTGCTCTTCCCTTTATGCAAGGCATCTTTATCAAACTCCCATGGTCGGCCCAGCAGTAAATGGCATGCATCCATAGGCACTACATCACAAGTCACCTCATCCTTGTAGGTGCCTCCAATAGAGAAGGACACTAAACATTGTTGATCAACCCTTACGTCAGCACCCTTGTTCAGCCATCTGAGTTTGTAAGGGTTGGGGTGGGGTTTGGTCTCCAAGTCAAGCTTGTTAACCAAGGTAACTGAGGCCACATTGGTGCAACTTCCCCCATCTATGATCACATTACAAACCCTCCCTTGAATAGTACACCTGCTCCTAAAGATTAGAGATCTATGGTCTTCTTCTAGGGGTTGATGCTGAGAGTGCATAACCCTCCAAAGAACAAGGTTGTGACCAGTGTCTGGTGGGGCTACTACCAAAGGGGCATCACCTTCCTCTTCCTGTTCTCCTGTTCCCTCCTCCTGCTCATATTCAATGAGCCCTTCCTTCTCCCATTCCATGACTTCCACTGCTGTCAAGGCTCTTCTTGAGGGGCAGTCTCTCTTAAAGTGGCCATAACCTTGACATTGATAACATTTTCTCTTCTCTTCTGAAGGGCTGAGGGTAGGTTGCTGACTTACAGGTGCTTTACCCTTGTCCAAGGGGTTCCTATTAAAAGTTATGGGAGTCCTAGGACCCTCCCCAATTCTGACCCCAGCATAAGGTTTAGTTATGGCAGGTTTGGTGAAAGACTTGGTCGTTTCCTTCCCCATTTTCTCAACCCTAAGGGATAGGTTCACCACATCCTCAAAGGACCATAGGGGCGGCATCCTAACCTTGTTAGCAATGCCTGGGCTTAGGCCTTCTAGGAATCTAGCAATCCTTTGTTCAGGTTTCTCAGTGATGTCACATTGAAGGGTAAGCTGCTCAAACTCTCTCAGATAAGACTCAACAGATTTTTCATGTTGTTTTAGTTTAGACAGCTTGATGAACAAATCCTGAGTATAATCCTTAGCAACAAACTTGTTCAACATTTTTTTCTTCAACTTAGACCAGGATTTGATGGGTTCCTTACCCTCCCTAGCCCTTAGACTCTTCATGGTTTCATACCACAGGGAAGCATACCCTTTCAATTTCAGAATAGCTACTTTAAAGGCTTTAGCATCATTGTATCCTTTGTATTCAAAGACTCTCTCTATATCCCTAAGCCATTCTAACAAATCATCAGGATTTAAGCTACCAGAAAACTCAGGAATGTCTACCTTGAGGTGTTTATCAGTGAGGCCATGCCCTGAAGCTCTGCTCCTTGTGGATTCATCTGAGTCTGAAGGTTCCTCCTCTTCAGGTGGTCTGACCCTGCCTCCTGGTGGACCTAGGCCTCTCCCACGACCTCTGCCTCTTCCTCCAGCAAATATTTGGTTGCCTATCACCTGATCCAAGGCTCTGGTTAGGGTGGTTACAACCTCAGCCAGGCCCTCCATCCTTGCTTCTACTCCTGCCAATCTCTCTTCACTCATTGGGCTATTTTTGTAGTTTTGAATGTAGTTTGGTTAAATGAACTCACAGTAGAAATAAACCTTAGCTCTGATAACCAATTTGAAACACCAAACTAGGGGCTAAGACAAGAATAGAAAACACACAACACAAGACAAGGACAAGATAGATAAAACCCTGTATTCAGGACTACCAAGACAAGCACAGATAGTTCTAAATGCAGTGAATCCCAAGCTAAACTCACCCACTAAGACAAGCACAAGTGAATGACCCTAACTCAGACCAACAAACTAAGACTAGCACAAGTTTGTTGAGGGTTGAGAGCTAACCAAGGCTGGCACAGGTTAACAAAGAAAGAGTGAAAACTCTGGTTTTTATCATTCAGCATTCTGAGTTTCTTTCAAGGCAAAAGGCTCTTTATATAGAGCATTACAAAAGATCCTCACCATCCAACATAAGACTACATCTAAGGGCTTAAAGGACCCTTGAAATAACAACAAATGAGATACAAAAGTCTACTAGTAAGACGAGCAAAACAGACTGCAACAACTTCAGAAAAAGCAACTGAAAAGTAAGTTTGTCTCCTTTCCTGAAATGGCATTGTTTGAGCAGTTTTCTTTGGGGTTGTTTTGGCTGTCTGGTGCTTCAAATGGAACCTTGAGAGGGACTTCTAAGCTCCTTCCAACGTCCTTATTAATACTACTAAGGGTCACACAAAAGTAAGATGCCTTTGTTCATCCATTGGTCTTGAAACCAGCCTGGCTCTCAAAGTGACTGATTAACTTGTGGGCTGTTTTACTTGAACTTCCAAGGATAATTTGGAAAACTTATCCTGGACTTTTTTGTAGCTAAGGACCTCAACTAGATGGGGAAAGAAGTTGGAGCCCTTGCTTGGACAATTGCTGTAGGATATGTGGCCTGGAACTGGTACTTGTGTCTGTGGAATCCTTCTGGCTGTTGTTGATTTGGGACCTTGTTACTCTGGTTGGCATGGCTTGTGTAGATGTTGGTGTTGCTTGATCATGAGCCTTTGATGGTGTCATAACTTGATTGTGTGTTGCTTGGACATGGTTACCTTTTGTTGCTTTTGAAAACTTAGTTGTTTGGACTTGATCTGCCTTAGACTGAACATGGGTGTCTTTGTTGGTTGTTGTCTGAACTGGATTGCCAAATGAGGTTGCTCCCCTAGCTCCTGCTTCATTGTACTTTGATAATAATGAACTCGTGGTCTATAGACTCGAAAATGACCGAGTATAAGAGAGGATTTGTTAGTCCTTCAATTAAAGAAACCTTTGAGGTTGTGTTGAATATTTGAGCTAAAGGAATATTACTATGCTTGAGTTGCAATTCGACATTTGGGAATCCGTGTGATATGAAAGGATGGATGAATTGGGTTGTAATCGATTTGTTAAAACTAGGTGTACGTTACTCCGATGATTTATGGTACGAGGGTCCCTTGTAAGAAACCTTTGTTATTGAGATGATTTGCTTTGCTATCGCTCTGAGTTTGAAAAGGGAATTTTGTGGATTAAACCTTGAACCTTTACTCGTGCCATCATCCCTTTTCATTTCCATTCTTGAATGTTTTTGTCAAGATTGATCTTTAAGAAATCGCATGCTCGTATCTTCTTTCTTACTCAGATATCTTCATAACTCTACTATCTGCTTTGTCTCTTCCTTGACCTCGTTATTTTCAGCGCTCCTCTCTTGTAATCTCATGCCTTTTTATTCCCGTGTTCTCGTTGAGATTCCTTATCGTTTTCTATCTCGTTGCTCCTTCATCTTTTCTCTAGTGGATTGGATATTCTGTTTGTAAGGCTCAGAGAATAAGCGTGAGGTAATTTGGGATTCTTTAGCTAGAATATGTGTCCTTGGATTGAGCAAATTTCATGTTATAATTCATCATGGGAAATAGGACTTAAGCTCTAGGATGAATCCTAATAGTGATATTGTATCCTCTCTTAATGGTTTTAGATTTGGAGCTTGGTATTGTAGTGCTATTTTGAGAATTTAGTTGATCATGATAATAATTCGTTGTTGTTGGGTATTATAACGGTTGCTTGGTATGTCATCTGGGAATTTGATGTCTCTAATTGGTGGATTCTAAAAGAGATTTTGCTTTAGGGAAATTGAGTCGGTACCCAAAGTTTGAGGAGTATTGTCATAAATGAAAATCGATTCATTTTGAGTTTTAGATGATCTAAATGATTTGAATGGTTGTCTGATTGCCAAATGATTGGTCATTTGTGGTTTGGAATTAGTAATTCTCTTTTATTCTTAAGGAATCGTAGTTTGAGATTGAGAAATGTTCGTTGCAAGCTTTGGATAGTGAGTCCTCAGTTGTTATGGATTATAGAGTTAGAATGGTTAACCCATTTATCTTGAGGATTAGTAACCACCATAGTTTGCTAATGTGACTATTTTTATTTGAGGCTTCGAGCGTAGTAATGATCGAATTAAGGATGTTAGGGCGTATTAAAGAATCATTATAAGCGATTATGGATTGTGGATTTTCCCTTGTCGTGAGACTTTGGATGAGACTAGTTGGATCTTAGATAATTATGTTTGGTTGCGTGGATTGTGTTTTGATTTTCGAGGATGAGAAAGTTCATTGCAAATTTAGGATAATGAGTTTGAAGTAAATTGGATTAAAGGATTTCATGGTAAGTCCTTTACTTTGTGGTTGTTAGCGGTCATGTTTCCATAGATAATTATTTTGTTGGTAGTTTCTAGTAAGAGTTTTGATGAAACTAAGAAGATTAGAGCACGTAATAAATCTTTCAAGTGGATTGTTAGTTGTGGAGTCTACCGTGCCGATGGACCTTAGTAGATTCTAATTGGATTCGAATAATTGAGAGTTGTTACTCGAAGTTTCGTGATTATGGAATATTTTTGTAGGATTTCTGATGATTGAAAATGATGAGTTGCAAATTGGGTAAATTGCATTCTCTTGAGGATTTGGTTTATTAGTAGATTTAGTGCAATGAAACTATTCAGAAAACAAGCTAAACTATGACAAATTGAACTAAGGTTAGACACTTTGCAATTGCTCTATTTTTGTTTGGACTGAATGCTAAAAGAAAGAGATAGAATCTTAACCAAAGCACAAAGCCAATGGTTGAGGGTTGAACCTTGAACCCAGCACTCAGCTAAGGATCTAAGCTCACTTCCAAGCACAAAGCAAAGGAAGTTGTCTCAAGCACACAGCCAAGAGATGTTAACAGAAACAAGGTTTCAGTTTTTGTGTTTACTTCAAATCTGCCTTTCATTCATTAGAAACAAGCCTTATATAGGCATTAGGATTACATCTTGAACGTCCAAACACATCTAAGGTTAATAATGATCCTCAAAAGAAAACAAAATGACAACTACAAACTGATACAAACTGAAATAAAGTGAACAATAGAAAAACAGTTCTGAAAAGGACAGGTTCCTTGTTGCCTTGTTGCTGCTTTGTTATATGGTACATAGTGGACTTTTTGCTTGGTGTTTTGGTCCTAAACTGGATTAGTAATAGTCCCCAAAGTCTGAGCAAAAAGCCCTTGAGTCTGCTTGGCCAAAAGAGGAAACCTTGAGAGTGACATTTGAACTGCTTCTGGATAGGTGAGAACTGGACTGTTGAACTTGGCTTATGTTTTGAGGGGTGTTCCTGGCGTTTTCTGAGGAAGGTTTCCTGGACAAAAAGTTAGTAGACCCTCCGTAGAGTCATGCCCCATAGTTGGTTAGGAGTCCCTAAGCTTGGAAGTTGCCTTGAGACCCTCCCCAAGGCACTGCTGCTGGCTGAATCTTCTGAGGTTTTGTTGGCTTGTTTTGTGAGTCTGTTTTGTGTCTTGGTTGGCTTTGGCTCGTGTCATGGCTATCACTGGCTCGTGTCATGGCTTGTTGGCTTGGGCCTGGGCTATACAAAGCATTAAGATAGCTTTTTGCATAGGGTAAGGCTGGTACTAGATCATGGTTGGATTGATCATGGTTTGGTTGGTCTTGTCTTTGATCTTGGCATTGAACTCCTGTTGCAACCCCTCCTTCTTGAAAATGATTTTCCCTCAAATCCTCTTCATCCTCAGAGTCCTCCTGATAATGACTTAGGTCTCCCACATTGAATGTCCCATGTACCCCATAATCTCCTGGCAAATCTATCTTGTAAGCATTAGGTCCTACCCTTTCAAGCACCTCAAAAGGACCATCAGCTCTTGGCATGAGTTTGTTTTTCCTCTTCTCTGGGAACCTCTCTTTCCTTAAGTGCAACCACACCATGTCTCCTGCCTTGAACTCCCTAGCTTTCTTTGGACCTTTGGCTCTTGACTTATACATCTCATTGGTTCTCTCAATCTGTTTCTTGACTTGACTGCGAATCTGCATCATTTGTTGTACTCTTTCTTTGGCATCATAGTTGACTTCTTTCCTTATCACTGGTGCTAGGTCTGTTGGCATTAGAGGATTAGCACCATAAACAACTTCAAAAGGGATCTTACCTTTGCTGTGTGAGGGAGCTCTATTGAATGCAAACTCAGCCTGTGACAGTTTGATATCCCAATCCTTTAATGACTTAGCAATGATACATCTCAAGATCCTTCCTAGTGTTTTGTTAGTAACCTCTGTCTGGCCATCTGTTTGGGGATGGTATGCTGTAGTGAAGAGTAACCTTGACCCTAGGAGTCTCCAGAGTGATCTCCAGAAGTGGCTCATGAACTTAGTGTCCTTGTCAGACACAATGCTCCTTGGTACCCCATGCAACTTGACTATTTCCTTGAAGTAGAGCTCTGCTACTCCCATGGCATCTTCTGTCTTCTTGCAAGCAACAAAATGGGCCATTTTGCTGAACCTATCCACTACCACCATTACTGAGTCTTTGCCCCTTTGTGTCCTAGGCAATGCCACTATGAAATCCATACTGATGTCCTCCCATGGTTTGTTTGGTACAGGTAGTGGGGTGTAGGGGCCTGCATGGAACTGTGACTTGGCTAGTTGACATGGCTTGCACCTTTTGATAGTATCCTGCACATCACCTAGCATCTTGGGCCAATAGAACTGCTCATGTAATATCTCATAGGTCTTTTGCTCCCCAAAGTGCCCTGCAAGCCCATTGCAGTGGACCTCCTTGACTAGTAATCCCCTGTAAGGATCCCTAGGTATGCATAGTTTGTTTCCTTGGAAGAGGAACCCATTCTGTGTCAAGTATTTACTACCCTTCTTGAGCTTTCCTTCTGCATACACTTCCCATTCCTCCTTGAAGTCAGGATCTTCCATGTAGAGTTCCTTCATGAACTCAAAGCCTAGGACCCTTTGCTCCATGAATGACAGCATCACAGATCTCCTAGAAAGAGCATCAGCCACTACATTGTTCTTTCCTTCTATGTACTTGCTTGAGAAGGAGAAAGATTGTAGGAATTCCACCCACTTGGCATGCCTGGGGTTGAGTTTGTGTTGACCATTGATGAACTTTAAGGCCTCATGGTCTGAAAGTAGCACAAAAGGCTTAGGTTTTAAGTAATGCCCCCAATGATTCAAAGCCCTCACTATGGCATAAAACTTCTTGTCATAGGTAGAGTAATTCAACCTAGCCCGACTTAGTTTTTCACAGAAATAAGCTATAGGCCTCTTCTCTTGAACCAGTACTGCCCCAACTCCTAACCCACTTGCATCACACTCCACTTCAAACAGTTTGTTAAAGTCAGGTAAGCCTAGTATAGGGGATCTGCACAACAGATCCTTAATGGTATTGAAGGACTTCTCTGCCTTTTCTCCCCAAGTGAACTCCCCTTTCTTCATGCATTCTGTGATGGGAGCCATGATAGAGCTGAATCCCTGAATGAACCTTCTATAGAAGGATGCCAACCCATGAAAACTCCTGACCTCAGTGACTGTCTTGGGGGTGGGCCAATCTCTGATTGCCTTAACCTTTTCAGGGTCAACAGCTACTCCATGTTTTGAGATGATGAACCCAAGGAAATGAACCTCAGATTGCATGAAAGTACACTTCTCTAGCTTTCCATATAACTTATTTTCTCTGAGAACCTCACAAAGTAAATTCAACTGTTGTAGGTGTTCTCCTTTGCTTGAACTATAGACTAGAATGTCATCAAAGTATACCACAATGAATTTTCCCAAGTAAGGCCTTAATACTTCTGTCATGAGCCTCATGAAGGTGCTAGGGGCATTGGAGAGCCCAAATGGCATCACTAGCCATTCATACAGCCCATGCTTGGTTTTGAATGCAGTCTTCCACTCATCTCCAGCTCTAATCCTCACTTGATGATACCCTTGTCTTAGATCAATCTTGGTGAACACTTGAGCCCCACTGAGTTCATCCAGAATGTCATTGAGTCTAGGTATAGGGAACCTATACTTAATGGTGATGTTGTTAATTGCTCTGCTATCTATACACATCCTCCAAGTTCCATCCTTCTTAGGCACTAGCAATGCTGGTACAGCACAAGGACTAAGAGACTCCCTGACATACCCTTTGCTAAGCAACTCTCCCACCTGAGATTGCAGCTCTTGTGTTGCCCTGGGGTCACTTCTACAGGCTGGCTTGTTTGGAAGGACATCCCCAGGTACTAGATCAATGTGGTGCTCAATTCCCCTTAGTGGGGGTAATCCACTAGGTAGTTCAGCAGGGAAAACATCCTCATAGGCCTTCAGCAAAGCTTGTACCTCCTTAGGCACCTGGTTAGAACCTTCCCCTACCTCCTTGGTGAGGAGGACATAGACTGGCCTAAGATCATTTAATTCTTGCTCCATTTCTGATTCACTCAACAGCAGAACTTCCTTAGCAGCTTCAGTTAAGAGTGGAGGGTTCCCTTTCAGGATAGGGGTAAAGGAGCTAAGATGATTTTCTTCTTCCCAAACCTGAAAGAGTAAGTATTGTCCCTTCCCTGATGAACAACATCCCTATCAAACTCCCAAGGCCTCCCCAATAGAAGGTGACAAGCATCCATAGGCAATACATCACACAAGGCCTCATCAGCATATCCTTTGCCAATGGAAAATGGAACAACACACTGTTGGTCTACCTTAACTTCAGCCCCCTTGTTCAGCCACCTAAGCTTGTAAGGTTAAGGGTGGTCTTTAGTGGGCAGTGTTAGTTTATCCACTATTGTTTTAGAAGCTACATTGGTGCAACTACCTCCATCCACAATCAAATTACACACCCTCCCTTTTATGGTGCACCTAGTTCTGAAGATCTGGTGTCTTTGATCTTCTTCTAAGGGTTGGGGTTGTGTGTGCATCACCCTCCATGTCACCAGGCTTAACCCAGCATCAGGCTCTATCAACTCCTCACTAGCCTCTATCTCAGGCTCTTCCACCTCATCATCACAGACCAACACCTCATCATCTCCCCAATGAATTACCTCTAGGGTGCTCAGAGCTCTTTTAGATGGACATTCTCTAGCAAAATGTCCATAACCTTGACATTGAAAACACTTTTTGAGAGGGGTAGTCTTCCTTTGGCCTGCCTCAACAACCTTGCCTTTATCAGGATTGAAAGGAGTCTTAGTAGAAGCCACAGGTTCTCCCATCTTGATTCCTACAAAAGGTTTGTAGGTAGGGGTTCTAGCAGGTGTTTTAGAGGCACTGGCTTTCCCTTTCCCCAACTTCTCTACTCTTAAGGACAAGTTGACAGCTTCCTCAAAGGAGTATATATTTTGCAGCCTAACTTTACTAGCTATCCTCTCATCCAAGCCTTCTAAAAACCTTGCTATCTTTTGCTCAGACTTTTCAACAACCTCACATTGCAGTGTGAGTTGTTCAAAGTCCCTTAGATAAGACTCTACAGGTCTTTGGTCCTGCTTTAGGTGAGTAAGCTTAATGAACATATCCTGAGTGTAGTCCCTAGAGACAAACTTAGCCCTCATTTTCTTTTTCAGTTTGAGCCATGACTTAACAGGTTCTTTCCCTTCCCTAACCCTCAAGGTTTTCATGTTTTCATACCACAGTGAGGCATAGCCTTTTAGTTTCATGATAGCAACCTTAAAAGCCTTTCTATCAGTGTATCCTTTAAACTCAAAGACTCTTTCTACAGACCTTAGCCAATCTAGAAATCATCAGGGTTCAAGCTACCTAGAAAGTCAGGGATCTCTACCTTTATGTCTTTGTCTTGGTGTCTGAGAAGACTGTGATCTGAGCCATCTGAATCTGACATTTCAAACTTATCTACAGGTTGTCTCCTCCTTCCTCCACCTTGTGGGAAAGGTGCTCCTCTTCCTCGACCTCTGCCTCCCCTTGTATCATTGTTCTGTTGGCCCTCAAGGAGTTCATTGACAGATCTAGAGACCTCCATTCCAGTTCTGACAAGACCTTGAACTGTGTTTTCAAGACCTGTGATTCTCTCTTCACTCATGGTTGGATTTTGTATTTTTTAATGTAGTTAGGTAGATGAACTCACAAACCAAAGCTCTGATAACCAATTTGCAATGAAACTATTCAGAAAACAAGCTAAACTATGACAAATTGAACTAAGGTTAGACACTTTGCAATTGCTCTGTTTTTGTTTGGACTGAATGCTAAAAGAAAGAGATAGAACCTTAACCAAAGCACAAAGCCAATGGTTGAGGGTTGAACCTTGAACCCAGCACTCAGCTAAGGATCTAAGCTTACTTCCAAGCACAAAGCAAAGGAAGTTGTCTCAAGCACACAGCCAAGAGATGTTAACAGAAACAAGGTTTCAGTTTTTGTGTTTACTTCAAATCTGCCTTTCATTCATTAGAAACAAGCCTTATATAGGCATTAGGATTACATCTTGAACGTCCAAACACATCTAAGGTTAATAATGATCCTCAAAAGAAAACAAAATGACAACTACAAACTGATACAAACTGAAATAAAGTGAACAATAGAAAAATAGTTCTGAAAAGGACAGGTTCCTTGTTGCCTTGTTGCTGCTTTGTTATATGGTACATAGTGGAATTTTTGCTTGGTGTTTTGGTCCTAAACTGGAGTAGTAATAGTCCCCAAAGTCTGAGCAAAAAGCCCTTGAGTCTGCTTGGCCAAAAGAGGAAACCTTGAGAGTGACATTTGAACTGCTTCTGGATAGGTGAGAACTGGACTGTTGAACTTGGCTTATGTTTTGAGGGGTGTTCCTGGCGTTTTCTGAGGAAGGTTTCCTGGACAAAAAGTTAGTAGACCCTCCCTAGAGTCATTCCCCATAGTTGGTTTGGAGTCCCTAAGCTTGGAAGTTGCCCTGAGACCCTCCCCAAGGCACTGCTGCTGGCTGAATCTTCTGAGGTTTTGTTGGCTTGTTTTGTGAGTCTGTTTTGTGTCTTGGTTGGCTTTGGCTCGTGTCATGGCTATCACTGGCTCGTGTCATGGCTTGTTGGCTTGGGCCTGGGCTATACAAAGCATTAAGATAGCTTTTTGCATAGGGTAAGGCTGGTACTAGATCATGGTTGGATTGATCATGGTTTGGTTGGTCTTGTCTTTGATCTTGGCATTGAACTCCTGTTGCATTTAGTGATGCGAATTCTTGTAGATCTTCCTGCTGACTTTATCTCGATCTTCCTATCCCAAAGAGTTCGATTTGTTTCGTTTTTGCCTGTTTTGTATATATTTTGTTACCCTGAATTGTGTGTGAAATGTGCGAGTCGCTCTATGTACGTGTAATGTCTTGTTATTTGATTTTATCTTTGATAAACTTTCAAATTTCCATATTATATTTCTAATTTGTTACCCTGAATTTCCCTCTTTTTGGAGAAAACGGATTTCTTTTGCTTTTATATTTGGATTTTGCGTTTGGTTGGATGTTTGCACTTGTTATTGGAGACGTCTGATAACTAGTCCTGCACTTACTAACGTTTGTTATGATTTTCGATTTCACTATTTTGACATTGATTTGATTTTTGATAGCTGGAGTTCTCGTTCGCGACGGGCACTCTTGTGATTCGTAAATAAAGTTTCGCACTTATAAAAATTTCCTTAAACCCTTTTCGAGATGAACCTCGTTTCATAAATGTTTCCCTTATAAAAGTTTTCGTACTAATTTTGAAAATCGATTCTTGTCCTTGATACTTTTATTTTCTACTCTCAAGTTTCGAGGACACTTTTCAGCGAATTTTAACACCCGCAAATGTACCCTATTTTTCTAGTAAAAATATTTTTCGGACACTTTTCAGCGAATTTTAGTTTTAATCGTAAATTTAATTTTCCGAGTCGAATTTAGAATTTCCGAGTTCGTATTTGGAATTTCCGCGAGATTTCAAGTGAATCCCGTCTTAAGCCGTCTTTGACTTTTTCTTGACTCTTGAGCCGTCTTTGACTTTTGTTGACTTTTTCCTCATACATACTCATACTCCCTTATCCTATTTCTCATTCACACAAACACCATTCAAGCTTACTTCCTCCTTAAGAAAAAGAAACCCTTGCCTCCATAAACTTTCCGATCTTAAAATCATCGTAGCTCATTCGTTCTTTGCTTAAATTCACGTAAGTTCGTCTCATTCTTCCCCTCTTACCTTCCTCTATCCGTATTGATATTAAAATTACCGTCTTTCTCGCTTTTTAAATTATCCGTCTTTCTCAAGGTGAATGATATTCATCTTTTATTATCTAATTGTATGTAGGTGGAGACTAGGAAGGTTTAGAAATCGATTAAAGACGCGAAAAGGTAACGGTGAAGGGTTACTCGATATCATTTACGTGTTTTACATGATTTCTATGTTATAATTCGTATTTAGAATACGATTAGAAAGCTTAGGAATTGTAGTATTGATAATGATTGTTGTTAGTTGATGATTTTTGATGATGATTATTGATTGTTGATAGTTGTTAGAAGTGAATTATGAAAAGTGAAAATGTTTGAATGTATGTTGAAGGCTCTCGGGTGAATTGGTAACTCATTTCACGGGCGTGAAATACAAGTCACGGTCGTGACTTGTGCAGTTTCACTGCACTGACCCCTTTTCGTAAAATGATCATATCTCCTTCGTTACTTGCTTTTTTTGGGCTTGTGACCTATCGTTGGAACCGTAAGAGGATAAGCGATCACCTAAACTTGGAATTTCTTTATTTGCATAACTAGAACTCTAGTTATGACAGTTTGAAGTGAACCCTTGTTTTAGTTAGTTTCCAAACTTGTTGTTTTGGAGAGGTATCTATGTTTCCTATTTATTATGCTTCTTAAACTTGGTCTAATGCTTATGTATCATGTATTGATTTCATGTTTATCATATTTACATTTATATAATGAAATATTCACATGTTTTGTGACGGTTTTTGATATGTCCCACTTTGAGTCGGTTTTTACAAATGATACGGTTTGAGCACTATTTTGTCTTGTGCTTTGTACTCTCATTCCCTTGGCTACCTCCACGTTCGCAAGGCTGGAATGTCGGAACGGGGAGGTATCCTACTGCTTAATTGCATGTGTAGTGGGCATACGACGACATTGTTGGGAGTTGAACGCTATGCGTTGATCGACTCGGCCGTCAAATGTTGTGTACTTGCGAGGTGGTGTTATTTGCATGTAGCGTACCGCTTGTTATGAGGCTTGTGCTCTTTTTCGCCTCTTTCGTGAATTGATCTACCGAATTTGGGGTACTCAGCGTCTATTGATTGACCGAGTCTTGGATGCGAAACGCTTTATCGCATGTCGAATCGGAAAATGTGATTCCGAGAATCTGGCCAGGTTTAGATTAGGAGCCGTTTTATTATCGTTCCTACCAGGAGGAAATTAGTCTACATATACGAAATGGATTGAATCGTGTATGCGTTCAGGGAAGGTTTTACTCCCGTGGATGCCTTTTAATCATACTTGCCATGTACACGGTGCTAGTGCGTTTCATTTATCGTGAGAGATGTCGTCTTGTGTCGTTGTCTTTGAATGCGTGATTTCATGATGGTATTCATGGTCATTGCATGACTTGGCATCGTCAATGTATTGGTTCGTGAATGGATGATAATATGATGGATTTATTGTGATCATCGCATGACTTGGCATGGGTTTTTGTCGAGTCTTAATCTTATCAAACTTATACCGCTAACGGTGAGATGCAAGCCCTAGTGAGCGTATTCGGTTGCCTAAGAGTGTCTTCCCCGAGTCTTTGTATAACATGATGGATTCGGACTTGTACTTCTTATACTCTTATCATTATATATTGAATTGCCTATCTATCCTTATCGTATCTCACATGTATATCTTTATGTATGCATGCTCTACTTTTGTATTTCCTTCTATGTACGTTTGATGTGATATGGCTGGGAGAACCCGGAGTTACTCCCCACTGATTGTGGCGTTAATGTTTTTCATGGATGAAAAGGTTGCTTGCATGGATGGCTTTTTGCTTGACATTTTGGGTTCGGGTGTGAGCTAGCGGGCGTTGTCCCTGGATTAAAACACCTCTAGACGATTTTAGCTTATTTGCTAAAGACTTTTACTTGTTAACATTTTGGAGAGACTTCGTCTCTTGATGTAGTATAATTCGTACTTTAGTTTGTAATTTTTGACACTCCTCGTATTCTTTCCTTGCATGTATTAAAGTTTTTAAAACTTCATATTTCCGCTATATAATTCACATGCTTGTTTGTTTTATATTTCCGCATTCGCGAGGGTTGTCACATGGGGTACTCGACGTCTTTGTATGATCGAGTCTTGGATGTGAAACGTCATACCACATGTCGAATCGGGAAATGTCTTATTCCGAGAGTCTGGCCAGGTTTAGACTAGGACCGTACTATTATCGTCGTCCTACCGAGAGGATTAGAGTCTTGTTTGTACGAAACGTCTTATCGTACACAATTCCGGGAAACGTCTTATCCCGTGAACTTGTTTGTCTAGGTCATGAGTCTACGAAACGTCTTATCGTATACGGTTCCGGGAAATGTCTTATCCCGTGGGCTTCCATTGGCTTGTCTTGCTATTGTACATGATGCTAGTGCGTGCCATTAACCGTGAGAGATTATGTTGTCATATTCGTATGATTGGATGGTTGTTTGTAAGTTGAATTATACGTGAACATTGAGTTGGAATCATGCATGAAATAGATGATTGACGTGGTTTATATGTAGAGTCTCTATCTTATCAAGTATATGCCGCTAACAGTGAGATGTAAGCCCTAGTGTGTATATAAATGCCTAAGGGTGTCTTTCCTGAGTATGTCTATAATCGGATGCTTATAGTTTTGTACCTCATACGACTATATCTTTATATATATTGAAATGCTTATTTATACTTCTCGTAATTCACATGTATATTTATATATGTATGCTTCTACTTTGTATTACCGTTTAAGTATGTTATTTTTGATATGGCTGGGAGAACCCGGAGCTACTCCTCACTGACTGTGGCGTTCATGTTATCATGGATGAACAGGTTGCTTGGATGGATTTTGCTTGTTTTTGGGTTCGGGTGTGAGCTAGCGGGCGTTGGCCTCGACGATTCACCCTAGACGTTTCTTAGCTAGTTTTGCTAAACAACTTTGATATTTGATAACATATTGAGAGACTACGTCTCTTTGTAGTATATTATACTTTAGCTTGTAATTATTTGACATTCCTCGTACTTTTCTTTTGGCATGTTAAAAGTTCAAAAATAACGTATTTTCCGCTATATAAATTGCATGCTTGTTATGTTTTATTTCCGCTATCGCGAGGGTTGTCACAGTTGGTATCAGAGCTTTAACGCTCCCGACGCACACACATTAACCCTTAACTTAAATTACTTGACCTTGAATAATAAATGAGAGATGGGTAGAAATTAAGGACTTTACTTGGTAGTCTCTTTGTTTATGCTAAGTGTTAGGATTAACTTGTTTTATTTTTGTTTCTTATGAAGATGGTTAGACCTCGAGTAGTAGAGAATGTCATTCTTGAGGCTCTTACTCAAGTTCTGAGGAACCAACAAGATGCGACTAATGCTCACGCCGACCAAGTCCCTCCTCATAGAGAAGACAATCACCAAGGAGGCTATGCTTGGGTGGCTAGCCAGATTGTTAGGAGTAAGATTACGCCGTATGCTGGAGAACCGGACCCTACCAAGCTCTCGGAATGGTTTCGGGAGATGGAGAAGCAATTCGACTTATACCAAGTCCATGACGAGGACAAGGTGAGGATTGCTAAGCACTTTCTGGTGAGGGAAGCCGACAATTGGTGGGCGATCACTAATCCCACCGCTACTCTTGAAGTCAATTTCAATTGGGAATGTTTCAAGGCTTTTGTTGAAGGCCGATTTTATCCCAAGGAACTCAAGCAACAAAGGCTCAACGAATTCGTTGATTTCAAGCAAGGTGACTTGACGGCTCAAGAATTCACCACACAATTCAACAAGCTTGCTCACTTAACACCAAGACTCATCAAGGATGATGAAGACCAAGCTTTTTACTATCGTAATAAGCTTAGTGCTTTGCTCCAAAGCAAAGTAAAGAGTAGTTATACTTCTTTCGGGGAGTTGTATGATGATGCCCTTTGAGCCGAAAACTTCATGAAGGCCATTAGAGATGAAGCGAAGATGAAGAATCCCTCTCCTTCCCCCTTTTTCAACCCAAAGTCAAATTTCCATGACGAAAGACATTACACTCCATCTCTCTTCTTCTAATGCCTATGCTAACAAGAGGCGTTTCAATGCTCCTTCAAACGCCAATGCAAGAACACTTGTTCCTTATCACCCTCAAGCACAAGCTCAAGGACGAATTTGTGACAGTTGTAGGAAACCCGTTCATCCCGGTGTTGGATGCTACGATAGGCCCCTCTTTTGCTTTTTCTGCAAGAAGCCGAGTCACCGCTTTCGTGAGTGCCCCAATCGTCAGACTCCCGCACCCAGTGCCAAAGCTAAAGGATCCATCTACGTACTCAGCCGAGCCGAAGCCAATGCTCACCCGGAGATCGTGACTGGTAGGTTCACTTCCCTAGATCAACCTCGTCTTCCTTTTCCGCCTGCATCTTTTCCATCTTATCGTAGTTGTTTGTCGATGCCTCCTAGCGTTCCTTGTATCATTTTCGCCTTCCCTACTCTCTTGTGAGGTAGTTTTCTTTTTAGTTAATGTTAGAAGTAAGTAGGTGTGTTTTGAAGATGTTTCAAATATGGTACCTACCCGTCCTATTGAGCTAGTTTCATGTTTAGCTGAGTATAAGGAATTGAGGATAAACTTAGGTTGAACCTCTCTTGGTGGTTTTAGACTTTGAAACTTGATGTTGCAATATCATTTTGAGGATTGAACTAAGCGTGGTGATAGTTTGTTGTTGTTGAGGATCATAGTTATTGCTTTAAGGGTTATGTGGGAATTTATTTTCTTTAAATGTTGGACCCTAACAGGAATAATTGTGGAATTTGGATTTGGTGACCAAACTTTAGGAATATTTTCATAAGCGAAGACCGTTGCATTTTAAGTTTTATTGAACCAAATAATTTGATTATGGTCGCATTACCGTATGTTTGGCAAAATATGAGTGATTTGGGATTAGTACTTGAGGTATTGTGATTTGACTTTTGAGGATGAGAAAGTCCATTGTAAATGATTTAGGATAATGCGTTTTGGAATGAATTGGATCAAAGGATTTTTATGGTAAGGACCGTTCACCTTGTGGATTGTTATTTGTGGAGTCTACCGTGCCGATGGACTTTAGTAGATACTAATTGGATTTGAATAATTAGGTTAGTGGCTTGAAGTCTCGTGGTTATGAAAAATTTTGTAGGAATCTATTGATTGAAATTGTTGAGGTGTAACTTGGGTAAATTACATTCTCTTGAGGACTAGTTTATTCGTGAAGTTGGTGAAGTCGAGTTACGAGCGACCTTTGAATTATCATGGATGAGACAAAGGTTTGGAGCACATCCCTCTCTTTTCCCTCGAGTTGACCCTTGCTCAAGTTGCTACTCTTCAATCCTTCCCCTTTTTGGTCCATTTTGCTTGTTGGAGGTACCTCTTAGTATCGTGATTTGTGAACTTAATGTTCGAGTCGCGCTATGTACGTTTAATGTCTTGTTATTTTGAATTTATCCTTGAGAAAACTTCCAAATTTTCATATTGTAATTCCAATTTAATGTTTCACCGAAGTTTAAAAGATGAATTTTTTACCTCCTTTTTGGAGAAAATAGATTTCTTTCGCTTTTATATTTGGATTTTGCGTTTGGTTGGATGTTTGGACTTGTTATTGGAGATGTCTGGTGACTAGTCCTGCACTTACTAACCTTTGTTTTGAATTTCGATTTCACTATTTTGACATTGATTTGATTTTGAAAACTAGAGTTCTCGTTCGCGACAGACACTCTTGAGATCCGTAAATAAAGTTTCGCACTTATGAAAAATCTCCTTAAACGGTTTTCTAGAAGAACCTCGTTTCATAAATGTTTCCCTTGTAAAAGCTTTCGTGTTGATATTGAAAACCGATTCTTGTCTTTGATACTTTTGTTTTCTACTCTCCAGTTTCGGGGACGAAACTTTTTAAAAGTTGGGGTAATTGTAACACCCGCAAATGTACCCTATTTGTATTTTAAAAATATTATACGGATACTTTTCAGCGTAATTTTAGATTTAGTCTAGAACTTAGTTTCCCGTGTCTAATTTAGCAAATCCGAGTTCGTATTCGGACTCTACTCAAAATTCCGTGTGGGTTACGCCTTAAGCCACTTTTGGGCTTTTTCCCCCATATTTTTTCCACTCACCTTATAACTCCAACTCCCCCATCTTTTCCACTCACCTTCTTCCTCAGCAAATAACAAAAACCCTAAACCCCATTTATGAATCAATTTGGGTTCATCACTACTCCTTCATTACTCACCCCAAATCCTCTAATTTTCATCATAATCTTCCCCTCTTATCGTCCTCTATCTTGTTTGGTAATAAAATTACCGTCTTTCTCATTTTCAATTTATCCGTCTTTCTCAAAGGTGAATTATATTCAACTTTTGTTGTCTAATTGTAGGTGGAGATCTTCAAGACCCCGACAAAGATTACTACCTTGTGGAGGAGGACCTAGAAGAAGATTGAAGACGCGAAAAGGTAACGGTGAAGGGTTACTCGATATCAAAACGTGTCTTATATGCTTTAGTTGATGTTTACTAAATGTCTAGTGACATTTATTAGGTACTTAATATAGTTTGATGTTAGTAAATGTATTGGAATTGGATGTGTAGCAATAGAATATGTTGTTGGTTTCAATCACTCATTGTTGTTAAACTTGTGTGTGATCTATTTTGGGGAAGCCATGGTTGAGTTTAGAACAAAAAAGAGATGTCTCGACCCAAGTCACGGGCATGACCTATATGTCACAAGCGTGAAATAAGAGGCAGACCCAAAACCCTTGCGTGACAGACCTTTCACGGGCGTGACATGCAAGTCACGGTCGTGAAACTCATGTCACGAGCGTGACATACAAGTCACGGTCGTGACGACTGCAGTTTTCCTGTACCAACCCATTTTCGTAAAATGGTCATATCTCCTTCGTTACTTTCTTGTTTTGGGCTTGTGATCTACCGTTGGAACCGTAAGAGGATAATCTATATTCGCTATTTGAAATTTCTGCATTTGCAAGTCTAGAACTCTAGTTATGACCGTTTAAAGTGGACCCTTGTTTTAATAGTTTCCAAACTTGTTGTTTTGAGATGAGATTTATGTTTCTTATTCATTATACTTCTTAAAGTTGGTCTAATGCTTATGTAATCACGTATTGTCTCATGTTTACCATTGTTTCATTTATATCTTGCTTATATCGCATGTTTTGTTACGGTTTTTGATATGTCCCCCTTTGAGTCGGTTTTACCTATGTTTTGATTTGACCACTAATTGATGAGTGCTATGAACTCTCATTTCTCGGTCATACTTTATACCCGTTAGACTTAAATGTTGGAGCGGTGAAGTGTAACCATGATGCGGTTGTGCATTTGTTTAGTGGGGATATGACGATGTTGTTAGGAGGTGAACGCAATGCGTTGATCGACCCGACCGTCAAATGTTGTATCCTTGCGAGGTGGTGTCATTGCATGTAGCACTAGCTTGACTTTTGACTATAGATCTCTTTCCGCCTCTTTCATGTGGTTTAGCCGAATTTGGGGTACTCGACGTCTTTGTATGATCGAGTCTTGGATGTGCAACGTCATACCACATGTCGAATCGGGAAATGTCTTATTCCGAGAGTCTGGCCAGGTTTAGACTAGGACCGTACTATTATCCGCGTCCTACTGAGAGGATTAGAGTCTTGTGTGTACGAAACGTCTTATCGTACACGATTCCGAGAAACGTCTTATCCCGTGAACTTGTTTGTCTAGGTCATGAGTATACGAAACGTCTTATCGTATACGGTTCCGGGAAATGTCTTATCTCGTGGGCTTCCATTGGCTTGTCTTGCTATTGTACATGATGCTAGTGCGTGCCATTAACCGTGAGAGATTATGTTGTCATATTCGTATGATTGGATGGTTGTTTGTAAGTTGAATTATACGTGAACATTGAGTTGGACTCTTGCATGAAATAGATGATTGACGTGGTTTATATGTAGAGTCTCTATCTTATCAAGTATATGTCGCTAACGGTGAGATGTAAGCCCTAGTGTGTATATAGTTGCCTAAGGGTGTCTTCCCCGAGTATGTATATAATCGGATGCTTACAGTTTTGTTCCTCATACGACTATATCTTTATATATATTGAAATGCTTATTTATACTTCTCGTAATTCACATGTATATTTATATATGTATGCTTCTACTTCGTATTATCGTTTAAGTATGTTATTTTTGATATGGCTGGGAGAACCCGGAGCTACTCCTCACTGACTGTGGCGTTCATGATTTCATGGATGAAAAGGTTGCTTGGATGGATTATACTTGTTTTTGGGTTCGGGTGTGAGCTAGCGGGCGTTGGCCTCGACGATTCACCCTAGACGTTTCTTAGCTAGTTTTGCTAAACAACTTTGATATTTGATAACGTATTGAGAGATTACGTCTCTTTGTAGTATATTATACTTTAGCTTGTAATTATTTGACATTCCTCGTACTTTTATTTTGGCATGTTAAAAGTTCAAAAATATCGTATTTTCCGCTATATAAATTGCATGCTTGTTATGTTTTATTTCCGCTATCGCGAGGGTTGTCACATTTAGTCGCCCTCCCCCGGTCAAACAAATAACTAAACTAATGTAGTAGGGTAGTCGAGGTTGAACCACAAGGACGGTGATTAAGGCTCTGAGGTAAGTTGGTCGAATTCTAGTTTAATTCTAGCTAGAAGCAAATTGAAGCTGAGTAAAACTAACTAAGTTTAACAAATGAGCAAATATGAGATTTAAGACAAGAAGTAAGAAAACTAAGGCAAATGGGTTCGCTAATGAGGTTGGGGTTGAATATGGTAGAAGGTAAAGTCGGTGTAAGGATAGGTAATGGTAGGTCTCCACCTCTCGGTGAAAGAAGGTTCCTTGCCTAGGTTTAGTTGGATTCTCGCCCTACCTCCCCCAAGACTCTTATAGGCACACACAAGCAACAAACAAGCCAAGTTCTCGCTTAAGCTAGCAACAAGATGAAAGAAAGCATGAATTACTCATTCTAGCATTTCTACAAACACATGGTGTGCACAAAATATAGGAATTACCAAAAGACTAGATTTTTACAATCAAAACCGCATTCTAACCCCAAGAACCTACAAAAGATCCCCCATCTACCCTAGAAGAACACTACTCACACATACTACTAAGACTAGAAACTAAAGGTAAAGAATTTAACATTATTAATGACAAAAGAAAACATATTCAAGATGATGATTAGTAAAATGAGTAAGAAAGTGCAATTAAATAACTAGTAGAAGTAATTACGAGAAAAATTGTACCAAACTTTGATAAAAGTTGCAATCTTTGATGAATTAATAGAAGGAAAGTCTTCTCTAATATCAAATTACAACCCAAGTCTTCAACAATAGCTAAAGGAAAGACTAGATCGAAAGATAACTAAGTAGAAAAGTAGAGTAATGTGTGTTAATTATCAAAGGATTAGAATAATGATTAGGAATATTGAAAGCTAAATCTAGGGTTTTTGTGTCTAGGGTCGTGTGTCCAAAATGAATTAGGAGAGGGGTATTTATAGGTTGGTGGATTAAGGGTTCAAATTAAGAAGGAAATGCGGAATGGGGGTCCCTGCTGGCCGGCCGGCCGCCGGTGGCCTAGACCGGCTGGGCCTTCCTTTTTTTTTCCTTCTTTCGTCTTCTTTTTTTTCTTCATCGTCTCCCGAGCCGGTTTGGCCGGCCGCCGGTGGCCTGGACCAGCTGGGGCTCCATGCTCTTTCATCTTCCTTTCTTTGTTGTTGGGAATATATGGGGTGCTCAGCCGGCCAGCCGGGACCGGCTGAGACCCCTTTTTCCTCTTCCTTCTCTCCTTTTCTTCCTTTATTTATTTATTTATTTCTTCTTCTTCTTTTATTTCTTCCCTTCCTTATTTGCTTAGAGACAGTTTCTTGCTTCTAATCCCGTCTCGTTCTTTCTTCATTTCCTATAATATGAGATGAGAATTCATGATATGAAAGCAAAGCGTATTAAAAACCAAAATGCAATAAAACCGACGCTAAAACGCATTAAATAAGGTCGAAATAGAAGAGAATGAAGAGGGAAATCGGTCTAAATATATTATATATCAGTACACCTGTTTTAAAGGGTTGAGGAAATGGGGAAGGCTAAACCTGCAACCAAACCCTATACCAAATCCCCATACACCAGGCCTTACAGTGGTGTTAAGGTTGGTGAAGCTTCAAAACCACCAATCAAACCTACAATGGACAAGGGAAAAGGGATCATGGGACAAAGAACAAACCCCCTTATAATTGAGAACAATATTAGGTGTTTCCAATGCCAAGGCTATGCCCATTTCAGGAAGGACTATCCTTCAAAGAAAACACTGTCTATAATGGAACTAGAAGCCTAGGAGAAGGAAGGGTTAGTGGCTTATGAACAAGAAGAGACTATGGATTCGGAAGAAAACCCTCAAAAGGAGACTAATAAAGCCATGGTTATGGCACACCCTGACACATGTCACAACTTGGTCATGTGGAGAGTTATGCACTCCTAACAGTCACCCTTGGAGGAGCATAAGAGATCACTCATTTTCAAGAGTAGGTGCACCATTCAAGGGAGAGTTTGAAACCTTATCAATGATGGTAGAAACTTTACTAATGTGGCATCTGTCACTATGGTTAGCAAGCTCAATTTGAGCAACAAGGCCACCCACACCCTTACAAACTGAGATGGTTGAATAAGGGAGATGAGGTCAAGGTTGACAAGCAATGTCTAGTGCCTTTCTCAATTGGGAATGTATACAAGGATGAGGTTATATGAGATGTAGTGCCTATGGATGCATGTCATCTATGCTTGGGCAAACCATGGGAGTTTGACAAGAACTCTTTCCACCAGGGTAGGAGCAACACCTACACCTTAAACCAGGGAGGCAAGTAGATCACCTTAACCCCTTTACCAACCAACCAAAGAGGATATGGAGGCCCTAATGTGATAGAGAACATCAATGGGGTTTTATTCCTATCTAAGGCATCCATGGCCAAAGAGGTAAGGCAAGAGTACATCATTTTTGCCCTCCTGCCAAAAGAAGTAGGGTAGGAGAATGCCGAAGTACCTAAAGAAGTTAAGCCTCTGATCAGATGGTACCAGGGTGTGTTTCCAAGAGAACTGCCTAGTGAATTAACCCCCCCCCCCCCCCCTTTAAGGGGCATAGAACACCATATTTATCTATTTCTTGGCTCAAAACCACCAAATAGATCAGCCTATATGAGTGATCCTAATGCCACAAAAAAATTACATAAGCAAATTGAGGAGAAAAGGAGCAAAGGTTTTGTGAGGGAGTCCTTAAGTATCTGTGTTGTGCCAGCATTATTAGTGTTAGGTTCTTATACCTACTCATAAGACTCTTCTTATGATATACTAATTAACTCTTTAATTAGTTTCCAAGATCTAGTGCATGCAAACAAAACTAAATAAAAATAGAGAAGAAATCGATTTCCTCACATTTCTTAGGACGTGTGAGGGCACAAGGATAGCACTCCTTCCTATCCTTGTTCTTGAGCTATTCAATCTAGGGATGAACTTCCTAAGCTCAAAGTGTGGAATCACTCCTTTTGGATGCACCTAGACTATCCCACAAACACCTTCTACCTTGTATTACTAGACAAGATAAGAGGTTCCCTTAATACATATTAATACTACTACTAGTAATCTTTCAAGTATGTGTGTATATGAGATCTTAATAATAAAACAACTTGATTGATTCTATTATTCTAGTGAGATAAGTTGTAGTATACAAAAATACATGAGTGATTATGATGTAAAATAGGTAGTATTTGAACGAACGAAATTGTTTATTTAGAATCGCAGCGGAATTGTTGTATTTGTGCTATAACTGTAACGTGAATTTGTGTGAAACTGATAGAATTTTCGAATCAAAGTACTAAGAACTGGACAATAAGTGAATCTCGTTCTAACCTCGCAAGGATATCACTTGACACACAAGAAATCGACCTCGCAATGAAGATTAAATTAATTAAACTCGCAAGTTTAACTAAGAAAAGTTCTAACGCAGAAACTTTATTGAATAACTCGAATAATCTGAAAAATAAGGTCACAATTGATCCTTATTTATAATAACTACCTAATCATAACCATGCTGGAAGAGCAAGGTAGTAATCTTTCCTAATCCTAACCATTATTGAATAGCAAGGTAGTAATCTTTCCTAATCCTAACCATTATTGAATAACCATGCTTGAAGAGCAAGCTTTCCTAATAGCAATATATTAACCTGATTTACGCTAACTTAACTAAACTAGAATTAGGAAATAACAGAGCTTTCCTAACTTTATTCGAAACAGTAAATAATAATATTACTAGCTAATTAATCCGACACAGTTTAGGAAATTGTATCTCTACTACACGGTTTAGGAATCCGTGTTTTCTACACGGTATTGGTAACCATGCCTTCTCCTTCAATGCTCTCCCATTTCAGCATTGTGACATAGCTTGAACCAAACTCGAACCCTTTCATCAGTTGAGCCACATTTCGACTTATGAGAACTTTGTTAGCTTGCTCTAAGTATGCTCCTGCATCATTCTCTCCTTCTTTTTAAGAATTTGCCCTCAAATCTCCATCCTCTAAGTATGGTGACAAATCTCCTACATTAAAATGTTGCTCTGACTCCTCCGTATTCACTTGGCAAGTCTAGCTTATATGCACTCGTTCCGTAACATTCAAGCACTTTTAAACGGACCATCTGTTCTTGGGATTAGTTTATTCTTTCGTTTGGATGGAAATCGTTCTTTTCTCAAATGCAACCATACAAGATCACCAACTTTGACGATAGGCTGCTTTCGATGCTTATTTGCTTTGTCTTTGTATTTGGTATTCACTTTGTCAATCTGAGCCCTAACTTGCTCACAAACTCGTAGGAATGCTGCTTGTCGTTCCTTAGCTGCGAAACTCATTATATCATTCTTGGGAATATGAGTAAGATCAATAGGCAAGTATGGATTTATACCATAAACAATCTCAAATGGAGCTCTTCCTGTAGTCATCGACGGAGTGCGATTATAAGCAAACCCAGCATGAGCGAGCTTAATGTCCCAATCCTTAGTGCTTTTACTTACAAATCCACGCAACAAGCTTCCTAATGTTCGATTTGTAACTTCGGTTTGACCATCTGTTTGTGGATGGTGTGAAGTATTGAAGAGTAGTTTAGTTCCCATTAAACGCCACAATGTCTTCCAGAAATAACTGAGGACCTTAACATCGCGATCAGAGACAATTGTAAGAGGTATTCCATGTAATCTAACAATCTCCCGATAATATAAATCAGCCACCTTTGACGCATCATCAGTTTTATGGCATGGAATGAAATGTGCCATCTTAGAAAACCGATCAACAACCACCATAATAGAGTCCCGTCCTCTTTGAGTCTTCGCCAACCCTAAGATAAAGTCCATGCTCACCTCGTTCCATGGTTGAGTAGGTACGGGAAGTGGTGTATATAGCCCTTTATTGAACGAACTTTTAGCCTTCTGACATAGCACACACTTGGATACGATCTCTTGTACATCTTTGTTTATTCTCGGCCAATAGAAGTGCTCACTCACAATATCATTTGTCTTGTTTACCCCAAAGTGTCCAGCAATAGCTCCTCCATGAGCCTCACGCACCAACAATTCTTGAATGGAACCATTTGGAATACATAAACGATTACCTCTGAATATATAACCATCTTGAAAAGAATGCAATCCCGTTGGTTCGATTACCTCTTTTGAGAACTCCGGATCAGATTTGTATAACTCCTTTAGATGCTCAAACCCGAGTATTCTTGCATCTAGTTCAATCAACAACGAATGTCTTCGGGACAACGTATCAACAACTATGTTTGAGCTTCCCGTCTTGTATTTAGATGAAAAGGTAAACGATTGAAGAAACTCAACCCATTTAGCATGTCGTGGATTTAGCTTATGTTGACCGTGTATATGCTTAAGAGCTTCATGATCGAAATGTAATATAAATGGTTTTGGACGTAGGTAATGACTCCAATGGTCCAATGCCCTCACGATTGCATAAAACTCCCCGTCGTAAGTTAAGTAGTTTAACTTGGGCCCATTCAACTTTTCACTGAAATAAGCAATAGGCCTCTTCTCTTGCACCAACACAGCACCAATTCCAACACCACTCGTATCGCTTTCAACTTCAAACAACTTATCAAAGTAGGGTAGTGCTAAAACAGACCCAGAACACAGCTTCTTCTTCACTTCATCAAATACCTTTTGAGCACTTGAAGTCCAAACGAATTCTCCCCTTTTGGTTAGCTCTGTAATTGGAGCCATAATTTAACTAAACCCCTGTATGAATCGCCTATAAAATGACGCTAAACCATGAAAGCTTCGCACTTTCGTAGTAGACTTAGGTACTGGCCAGACTTGTATAGCTTCGACCTTAGATGGGTCCATACTTACTCCGTCTTTGCCAACAACATAACCAAGAAACACAACACTTGAAACCATAAAAGTGCATTTTTCTAGCTTACCATACAACTTCTGTTTTTGCATCATATCAAGAATAGCACGAAGGTGTTGCTTGTGCTCTTCCTCATCCTTGCTATAAACCAGAATATCATCGAGATATACAACGAAGAATTTTTTAAGGAATAGCCTCAACACTTCATTCATCAACCGCATAAACGAGCTAGGCGCATTGCACACGCCAAATGGCATCACGAGCCATTCATATAACCCTTGTTTTGTTTTAAAAGCCGTCTTCCATTCGTCTCCCTCTCGAATTCTCATTTGATGATAACCACTTCTCAAATCAAATTTTGAAAACACACAAGAACCAGAAAGTTCATCCAACATATCGTCAAGTCTAGGCAAAGGAAAGCGATATTTGATTGTAATGTTATTTACCGCTCAAATATCAATACACATTCTCCAAGTTCCCTCTTTTTTAGGCACTAATAACGCAGGTACTGCACAAGGACTCAAGCTTTCTTGTATATACCCACGATCAATCAATTCTTGAACTTGTTTATGTAATTCCCGTGCTTCTTCTGGATTACAACGATAGGCTGGCTTATTAGGCAATGCCGCCCCTACAATCAGATCTATTTGGTGTTCAATACCACTCAATGGAGGTAGTCCCTTTGGTAGTTCATCCGGAAATACATCACGAAACTCATCTAACAGCCCTTGTACTCCACGGCTATTACTTGCATTAATGGACTCCACAATTCGAACAACCAGCATATAAGTTTGTTCTCCACGAGCTAGAGCCTCCTCTACCTACCGAACCTCCATAAACATACTCCCCTTCTTTAATTTAGCCTCTCTAATTGTATTAGGTGACATAGGTTTCAGATTGTAAGTGACATTACCCTTCATCACACTGTACACATTAGGTCTCCCATCATGCTCAACCCTTCGATTGAATTGCCAGGGCCTGCCTAATAGAATGTGGCACGCACTCATTGGAATCACATCACACCATATCTCGTCAGTATAGGGTCCTAGGTTCAATGAAACCAGTGCTTGCTTCTTCACCTGAATCCCGTTATCTCTATTCAACCAATGTAACTTATATGATCTATCTCGGTCTCTTGTTTATAGTTTAAGCTCATTAACAAAATCCCTAGCTACTACATTAGTACAAGAACCACTATCAATAATAAGATTGCAAGTTTTGCGGGTTACCTTGCATCGAGTATGAAAGATTTGCTCTCTTTGTTCAGTTTTAGTTGAACTTGCTTCTACATGTAAATTACGCAGTACCAAGCATTCTTCATCACTCAACGGATCCAAATCATATACCACTCCTTCCTTAGTATCACCATCTTCAATATCATCTCCTTGCTCCGTTTGCTCTTTAGTCACGAAAACAGGAACCTTATCATACAATTTTTGTGCTGTTAAGGCCCTCTTTAGCGGACATTCATTAGCTATGTGTCCATAGCCTTGACACTTAAAGCAACGCCTCATAGGATTAGTTTTCGGTTCCGCAACAACGTTCTTTCCCTTGTCCTTAACTTCATCTTTTGGAGCTTCTTTAGGCTTACTAAGAGCTGGCCTGGAATAAGAAATCGACCCCGTGTTTGCATTCTTATAATAGGAATAGGGTTTTCGTGCCTGATCGTGCTTTTCGAACTTCAATGCCAATCTGCAAACATCACTAAATCCTTCATAATTCCGTATCTTTACTCTCGTTGCCAATGTAGGTGTTAGCCCATGGATGAATCTAGCAACTCTCAACTCTTCCTTTTCTTCCAAATCGCATACAATCAACATCTTTTCGAACTCATCCTTGATGTAATCAGTCATGGCCATGGTTTCTTGGGCCAAAGATTGAAGCTCTAGGTAGTTATCTTGCTCATAATCTCTTGGTAAGAACTGTTTCATGAGATGCTTCTTCAATTTGATCCAAGATTCGATCTTTTCCTTACCTTCTTTCCTCCTTTGTTTCTTTAAATTCTCATACCACAACGATGCATACTTTGTAAGCTTCAAGATTGAAACTTTGAACTGCTTCTTATCGTCATATTCCTTGTACTCAAAGACCCTTTCAACTTGTCTTACCCAATCTAGGAATTTCTCCGGATCCATCACGCCATCAAAGTCTGGAATATCAAGTTTCAAACCTCGATCGTCATCGTTTTTGTCTTTCTTACGGTTTGTGGGACGGTCTTCCTCCCCAGATTCGTCCTCTACACTGCGAACATCGCTATGATTTTTCTTTCTTTCCTGTCTAGCCAATGTAGCAGCTATATTCTTTAAAACATAAGACATCTTAGCCATCTCTTGTTTTAAAGATTCATGCCCTTCTTGCCAATTCTGAGGCACATCGTCGCCATTGTTTTCAGGTTTCTCTCCCATGGTAGCGTGTTGCCCAAGTCAGAAGTATTAAGCAATAGATATTAAACCGAGCTCTGGTAACCAATTTGATGTAAAATAGGTAGTATTTGAACTAACGAAATTGTTTTTTTAGAATCGCAGCAGAATAGTTGTATTTGTGCTATAACTGTAACGTGAATTTGTCTAAAACTGATAGAATTTTCGAATAAAAGTAATAAGAACTGGACAATAAGTGAATCTTGTTCTTGTTGGAGCTAGTGTCCTCCACAGTTAGTGTGATAAGAGCTAAGGTTCACAGGGTATACTTTGTATTATAATCAGTTGATTAACGTTTATTGATAACGGTTGGCTTGCTAGATAAGTTTGACGTTATTGTCATACAGATGGCGGTGATCAACTGATTGATAAGTGAATATTTGTATGATTTTATCTCCTCATTTTAGCTCGAGTTGATATGGTTTATCCACTTTAAGAAGTGATTTTGTGAGTTAATCTCTCCTTTGCAGTATTTCTCGTGCTTTAATGTCATTTGTAGGAATTTAGTCGTTTCTACTTCAAATCTCGTCATTTGAAGGAAATATGAGCAAGGAGAAGCTAAGAAGGACGATTACGCGAGGTTAAGATGGCATGCTATAAAGATCTAGAGGTTCCGAGTCAAAGGGAACAAGTTTCAAGTCATTCCGAGCTCATATGCACAAGTTGCGACGGTTTTGCTATTCGTCGACGAAAGTCGTCTCAAACCTCATGCTCCAACTCTTAACCCTTGGGGACATGATCAGGCCCAAATAGGGGAGGAAATGAGGCCCAAGAGGTGTTAGTTACGTCCCCGTTCGAATCTAAAGTCAATGGAGTCAAGGTATATCAAGTCACGTACCAAGGGCAGATCAAACGATAGTCAATTGACCAAGAGTGCAACATCCCCGATCGGATAACCACTTCCCCGATCGTGGAAGTTTGCTGACATACGCATCTTCATGTCATCACCCTCTCTTTAAATGCATGGCTTAATGGCTTGTTTAATGGGCATGAATCCGGACGCATTTTGGCAGCCTCTCAACCCTATAAATAGCCTAGCCTCCACACAACTAAGATGTACACAAAAACACTTCTCTTCTCTCTTTAGTTTAGTTTCTCTCCTTTCTCTCATCTTTCTTAGTTTAGTTTAGTTTTAGTTTTCTCTAGTTTAGTTTAGTTTAGTTCTAAGTTTGTATGGTTCTACTTGTAATTGGAACTCAAGTTTTCGGGTTTGTATTTCCTATTCAAGTTCTTGTTCCATTTCAGTCTTTGATCATCCTTTTCGGTAATCCTTGTTCTTGCTTTTACATTATAGTTTCATTTTCTTTTAGTATTTCCTTTATCATGTTTGCCATTCTTAGTTTTATAATCTTAGTTTCCCTTTCATTGTTAATCATGCATAAGTAGTCACCTTTCTAGGGTGTAGAGTAGCCATGTTAGATTGATTAAAAGACGATAATTGGATAAAGAAATTGTGCCTTTAAAACGTTGTGTCTATGCATGTTTGGATTGTAATGATAGTTGACGATTTTTGGCCATAATCATTGACTAGTATAGAATTCTTTTCCAAGGTAGAGATGCGGGAATTGAATAGACAAAACATGACATGGTAGATTAAGACCTAGTAAATCGCCTAAAAGCCTGCTAGACCATCTGATCTATGATTGTAATGAACACATCATTCTTACGAACTCGCAATGAATTATTTGCATATCTTAAATCCAATTTCTCCAATATGTCAATCTACATGTGTGAACCTATTTCCCTAGATTGTTTTCTATATCGAGTCATTAATTATTGTTTCAGTTTTCTAGCATTAGTAATAACCATTGTGACAATCATACAAGTTGAAATTCTAATCATATCTTTTCACAAGTATCTCCCGTCTCCCCGAGATCGACCCCTTACTTCCCTAACTGCATTTATTTGTTGTTAGCCTAGCCAAGGGTTATTTATCTTTGATTAGGGTACGCGACAACCCGAACAAATTTTGGCGCCGTTGCCGGGGAGCACGGTTTTGTTTATTTGTGATTAGTAGAGTTTTACCTTGTTTTTTTTCTCTTTTCTTTTGTGTCGAGGAACACTTGTTCCTTGAGATTTTTCTCACCTTTTCCTTGTAGTGTAGTGACTCTTTTCAGGTAATAGGAATATTTTCTTTCAAAGGGATTGCTTTATTTTCTCTCAATGACTATCTATTTCCAACCACCACAATGCGAGAATGAGCCTTTCCTTGAATACCTCGACCGATTTTATAGTTATTCAAACCATATTATCTCTCTTGGGTATACCCTTGATGAGATCTATATGAGGAATGTCGTGATTCATGGAATGCTCATTGAGTGTCATAGTCTGGCTATGCATGTGACAACCCTCGCGAATGCGGAATAATAAATCAAACAAGCATGTGAATTATAATGCGGAAATAGGTAGTTTTTAAAAACTTTTATACATGCAAGTTAAATAAAACGAGGAGTGTCAAAATATTACAAACTAAGTACGGAATATACAATAAAGAGACGGGGTCTCTTAAAATGTTAGCAAAGAACAAGTGTTTAACCAAAACTAGCTACTATCGTTTAGAGGTGAACTTCCAGGGACAACGCCCGCTAGCTCACACCCGAACCCCAAAATATCATATCCAAAAAGTCATCCATAGCAAGCAACCTGTTCATCCATGAAAAACATGAAGCCACAGTCAGTGGGGAGTAACTCCGGGTTCTCCCAGCCATATCACATCAAACGTACATATAAGGAAATACGAAAGTAAAGTCATGCATATATAGATATACATGTGAGTTACGATAAAAATAGATAGGCAATACGAGATATAATGATAAGATCATGTGGAAATCAAATCCGTAACCATCATGTTATTCAACGACTCGGGAAAGACACTCTTAGGCAATCGAATACGCTCACTAGGGCTTGCATCTCACCGTTAGCGGTATAAGATTGATAAGATTGAGACTCGACAGACAAACCAGTCAAGTCATGCGATGATCACATAATATCCAACATATTATCATCCATTCACGAACCAAGACAATGACGGTGTCCAATCATGCAATGACCATGAAACATATGAAATCACGCATTCAAAGAACGACACAGAGACGACAACTCTCACGGTAAATGAAACGCACTAGCATCGTGTCCCAGCAAGAATGATTAAAAGGCATCCACGGGATACATTTCCCTGAACGCATACACGATGACATTTCGTATATGTAGACTAGTTTCCTCCTGGTAGGAACGATAATTAACGGCTCCTAATCTAAACCTGGCCAGATTCTCGGAATCACATTTTCCGATTCGACATGCGATGACGTTTCGCATCCAAGACTCGGTCTTATAAATAGACGCCGAGTACCCCAAATTCGGTAGATCAATTCACGAAAGAGGCGGAAAAGAGCTCAAGCCTCATAACAAGCGGTACGCTACATGCAAATAACACCACCTCGCAAGTACACAACATTTGACGGCCGGGTCGAACAACGCATAGCGTTCAACTCCCAACAACGTCGTCGTATGCCCACTAACACATGCATTTAAGCAGTAGGATACCTCTCCGTTCCGACATTCCAGCCTTACGAACGGGAAGGTAGCCAAGGGAATGAGAATACAAAGCACAAGACAAAATAGTGCTCAAACCGACTCATTTGTAAAAACCGACTCAAAGTGGAAACATATCGAAAACCGTCACAAAACATGTGATACAAGCGAAAGAGAATATCATTTATCCAAAACATGAATCAATACATGATACATAAGCATTAAACCAAGTTTAAGAAGCATAATAAATAGGAAACATAGATATCTCTCCAAAACAACAAGTTTGGAAACTAACTAAAACAAAGGTTCACTTCAAACGATCACATCTAGAGTTCTAGACATGCTATTACAGAAATTCCAAGTTGAGGTGATAGCTTATCCTCTTACGGTTCCAAGGAATGGTCACAAGCCCAAAACAAGCAAGTAACGAACAAGATATGATCATTTTACGAAAAAGGGTCAATGCAGGGAAACTGCACAAGTCACGACCGTGACTTGTACTTCACGACCGTGAAATGAGGTTTCACGACCGTGAAATGAGTTTCACGACCGTGAAACACTCTGTTATGCAAAGGTAAAACATCAGCCACTTTTTCACGACCGTGACTTGCATTTCACGACCATGAAATGCCATCTCACGACCGTGAAACGAGTTTCACGACCGTGAAACACCCTAGACGGCTCCAATTTGTTCTAAACTCCACCATTATTAACTATTATCATAAATTATCATTTTTCATATCAAATTCCAACAACCACAAGTATCATCATCATCAATCATCAATTAATAACATTCATTAATCATAACATGATTCCTAGGCTTCTAATCGTATTCTAAATACGATTTCTAACATATAAAACATGCAAAACACGTAAATGATACCGAGTAACCCTTCACCGTTACCTTTTATGCGTCTCTACTAATCGTCAAGCTCCTCTTCTATAAGGAAATAGTCTTTGTCGGGATCTTGGAGGTCGCCACCTACAAATAGATCGTAAAAAGATGAATAAAGTTCATCTTGAGAAAGACGGAATGCTTAAAAAGCGAGAAAGACGATAATTTTAATATCAATATGGATAGAGGAAAGTACGGGAGGAAGAATAAGATAAACTTATGTAAATTCTATCAAGTAACGAAGAAGTTACGACGAATCAAAGATCGATATTCAAAGAGGAAAAGATGAGATTTCTTATAGAGGAAGGAAAGTTGTGTTTGATTTGTGTTGAAATGAAATATTAGGTTAAGGAAGGGAGTAGTGTTGTTTTATGAAGGAAAAAGTCAAAGACGATTTTCAAAGTCAAGAAAGTCAAACTTGACTTAAGACGGAATTTTCATGGAATCTCGCAGAAATTCCAAATACGAACTCGGAAATTCTAAATTCGACTCGGAACTTAAAATTATAATTTAAAACTTAAAATTACTGAAAAGATTTCGTAAAATATTTCTACTAGAAAAATATGGTACATTTCCGGGTGTTACAATCACCCCACCTTTTAAAAAGTTTCGTCCTCGAA
>JAIUZE010005027.1:0-11021 GCA_022085475.1 Heliosperma pusillum
CTCTTTTTAAAGCACTCGAAACGTTCCAATCTATTTAGGACTCAACTTCCCTTTCACTCCAACCGTTTTCACACTCCTTTCATAGGTGACACTTTAAGGAATACATGGTCATCCACATCAAATTCAAGCGGTCGTCGACGAACATCGGCATAGGATTTCTGTCTATCTTGAGCGGCTTTCATTCGTTCACGAATGACTTGAACTTGATCGATCGTCTCAGTAACTATGTCGGGACTCAACATATGATCATCGTGCACTTGATCCCAACAAACAGGACTACGACATTTCCTACCGTATAACGCCTCGTATGGTGACATCTTATAAACAATATAAACTGTTGTTTATAAGGAAACTTCCACCCAGCAAACTCTCTCCCAATATGTATGAAAAGTCTAAGGCACAAGCCACGAAGAAGATCTTTCCAAAGTCTGGATCGTTCTCTCGGTCCCTGACCATCATTATCGGCTGAAAGCTTGCTCATCAACAATTTACTACCCCCATGGCTCTTGCAAAGCTGTCCAGAATCGGGAACTGAATCTCGGATCACGATCTGAAACTATATCTTTAGGAAGCTCCATTGTAACGTACTATCTCTCTCATATAAGCAGCAGCTAAGACATCTATACTCCAAGTTTCTTTGATAGGAACGAATCTGGCACACTTGGTTAGACGGTCGACAATAACCCAGATTGCATTCTTTCCACTAGAAGTATTAGGTAAAGCCATCACGAAGTCCATAGAAATAGACTCCCATTTCCACATAGGAATTTCCACAGGTTGCAGCAAACCTCCGGGTCTTTGATGATCAATCTTCACCTTCTGACAAGTAAGACATCTACTAACATACTCCTTCACTTCCATCTTCATCCTAGGCCACCAGAATTGTGGTCTCAAATCTTTATACATTTTGTCACCGCCAGGATGGATAGAATAAGGAGAAAGGTGAGCTTCATCAAGAATTCTCTTCCTCAACTCGGCACTTCTCGGAACATATATTCGACCATGGTAACGAAGGTAGCCATTATTATCCACCACACAATCCTTTGCTTGCCCAAGTGATATTTTTGCTCGAATGGCGATAAAAGTAGCATCCTCCGGTAAACAAGTACGAATCTCTCGATAAAAATCAGGTTCCGCGGTCAAAGCACCAATATAATCAAATCCTTTCCCCACGAACTGTATCTGAAGCTTCTGAAATTCGGTTACTAGTTCATCAGGTAAAGTACCCAGAGCATTTAATGAATGACTGGTCTTCCTACTCAAAGCATCTGCCACAACATTTGCTTTTCCCTCGTGATAAATCAACTCAGCGTCATAATCATTCACCAACTCTAACCATCTTCTCTGCCTCATGTTTAATTCCTTCTGAGTAAAAATGCACCTCAAGCTCTTATGATCGGTGTAGATTCGGCAATGCACTCCAATAAGATAATGTCTCCAAGTTTTCAAGGCATGTACTACAGCTGCTACCTCAAGATCATGAGTCGGGTAATTCACTTCATGAACCCTGAGTTGTCGGAAGCAAAGCAAAACCTTTCTATTCTGCACAAGACCATCCCAAACCATGCTTTGCAGCATCACACTAACATCATACGGCCTTCATCATCTGGTAAGTTAGAACCGGTGCGGTAGTCAATCTCTTTCTTCAAAATTTTTTCCCCCCTACGAAGGCAATTTCATCACCATTCACATTCATCAGTCCAAATATACTTTGCTTCCTTCTTTAGCAATTGAGTCATCGGTCTTGCTAATTTGGAGAAATCTTTCACAGACCGACGATAATAACCCGCTAAACCAAGGAAACTCCGTATCTCGGACACATTTTTCGGACTTTTCCAATCCACAACCGCCTCAATTTTAGCTGGATCGACCATAACACCGTCTTTGGAAATGACATTACCAAGGAAAGATACCTCGGGCAACCAGAATTCACATTTGGAGAACTTAGCATACCACTTTTGGCGTTGAAGAACGCTCAAAATGGTTCGAAGGTGATCAGCATGTTCTTCTTTAGATTTAGAAAAGATCAGAATGTCATCAATAAATACCACCACACATTTATCAAGATACTCCCGGAAGGTACGATTCATCTGATCCATTAATATTGCTGGAGCGTTAGTCAAACCGAATGGCATCACATTGAATTCGAAATGACCATACCTCGAACTGAAAGCAGTCTTCGGAATATCTGCTTCCCGAACGGGAATCTGATGATACCCCGATCTAAGATCAATTTTAGAGAAAGTAGAAGACCCCGTAACTGGTCAAAAATATGCATTGATACGATGAAGAGGCTCTTTTTTTTTTGATGTGACAAGGACACGGTCAACTCACGATAATCGATGCACCATCCGCATAGAATCGCGTCCTTTCCTTCTTGGACAAATAATACAGAGCACCCCAAGGTAAGCACTATATGCCTAATAAAACCGTTTCTCAATTAAATCATCAGTGAATTCTCAACGCCTTCCATTCAGAAGGGGCCATACGAAGGAGCTTTGGCATTGGTCCAGTTCCAGGAACTAGATCAATGGAAAATTCAACATCCCTTTCAGGAGCAATCCCGGGCAATTCATCCGGAAATACATCGGGAAATTCCCGAACAATAGGAACATCCTTTAAAGAAGGAAGAGAAGAATCGGAAGTAGTCACTACACATAGAAATGCTTGATGACCCTTCTTTAAAACCGTCAACATTTTCATAGCTGAGATTAACTTCACACTAGCTTGCTTTCTAACCCTTGATAAGAAATACGAGCACCCAAAGGACTCTTAAGAATAATTTTCTGATCACGGCACTCGAATCGAGCATGATGAGTAGATAACCAATCCATGCCCAAAATAATATCGAACTCTTCAAGAGGAAAACGTAAAAGATTCGCCGGAAAAATAGATCCATTTATGGATATGGGAATGTCGGAATGAAGATAAGAACATGAAAATACTTCTCCGGATGGTAACGATATAGGAGTAGTTTCTCCTACTGAAGCTTTAAGCGGTAACTTATCGGATAGTCTCATGGAAATAAAAGATCAAGAAGCTCCCGTGTCAAATAAAATTAAACACGGTAAATCATAAATCGAGAACATACCCGTCACAATATCGGGTTGGGCATCCGCCTCAGCACGGCTCATAATAAAGATCCGACCCTTAGGTCGCCCAGAAATAACCGGTGTAGAAACCGTCTTCTTCCTCTCGGGACATTCATTAAACCTGTGCCCCGGTTTTTGCCAATTAAAACATACTAGGGGCTTGTTGAAGCAACCAACACCCGGATGAATAGGCCTCTTGCACCGAAAGCACATACGATCTTTAAGATCGTTGTTGTTGCTCGGAATAAAGGAACGGTTCCTTTGATTAGCTTGTCCACCCTGAAAGTTTCTCCTCTTGTTTGGAAAAGAGGGAGAAAAGGGAGGTCGAGATGAAGGATATAAAGGTCTCTTGCCAAAAGCATTAGGAGCAACATAAGAAGCACGAGCTTCCTCGTCAATCTCCCTGATAGAACTCTCCGCCCAGATGGCATCATTATAGATCGAGACAAAGGAAGTGGAACCTCTACTAATCTTCCCCTTTATCTGGGGAGAAAGCTTTCCCAGATAAAAGAAAGCTTTGTCTTCTTCCACTCTAATAAGTCGAGTGGCATAATGAGCCAACTCATTAAACCGAGTAGTAAACTCCTGAACAGAAAGAAGTCCTTGTTTAAAATCCATGAACTCCTTCAGCTTTTGTTGTCTCAACTCATCGGGATAAAACCTCGCTTCCAAGAGCTCCCGGAAACGAGCCCACCCGAAATTAGGCTCCAACTTCGCAGTAGGACCTGAAAGAGTCCACCACTGATCCGCTTCCTTCTCTAAGAAGTGAGAAGCTAGACGGACCTTGTCCTCTTCAAGGACATCATAAATAGAAAAACTCTTCTCCATCTCTCGTAACCACACCGAAAGTTTAACGGGATCAACTTCGCCATCGTAGGTTTTTGCTTGGCTCCTCGATAGCTGTGAAGCAACCCACGTATAACTCCCGTGTCTCTCTCGCTCAGGAACAGGAGTAGGAATCGGATTAGCCTGCTGGTTTTGCTGGTTCTGCTGGTTTTGGATAATTACGGTAAGAGCTGCTAAAATAGTGTTGTCAATCCTCGGAGGCATCTTTCAAAATTAAAACACAGATTAGTACTTATCATTTAGCAAGAACAAAGAGACTACAACATAAATCCTAATCTACCCATCTTACCCTTCTATCTCACGGTTTATTATTTATTAAGGTCAAGTTATTTATGCAAGGGTACACAAACGTGCGTCGGGAGCAAAATAGCTCTGATACCAACTGTGACACCCTCAAATTTGCGGAAAGAAAAAAAATTTATTTAAATACATAAAAGATACGAATATATAACGAAGGTGTCATTACATAATAAAAAGGTTCGTTACAAAACGAAATAATATTCTACAAAATAAATATACAAGACGGGAGACATATCTCCCGTATAAATACGGAAATAAACTAGTGTATAATAATATAAAAACTATGAACCGAATATAGGTCCAAGGTAAAACTTCACTCGCTAGCTCGTCCATGTACCCCAAATATGCAACACCACCTGTTCGACCGCATTAAATATAAACACGGAAGCCACAGTCAGTGGGGAGTAACTCCGAGTTCTCCCAGCCACGAAATGTCGAGTTTAATTAAACATGAATAACATAAAAGCAATGTATATGGGAAATACAAAACTTTAACATATATGATATGCTTTTCATGTTATGAAAACAAATAACTAACACATTCACCTATCATGTTAAACTATCATGTGAATCCGATCATAAAATATAACTCGAGGTAGGGAAGCTGGTATGCTGCTCCGCGGTTACCAGTAACATGGCCCTGATACACTCAAACCCTAATCACCCTATCATTTATCAGTTAACAATCAGTAATCCAAACTCTATCAATCCTAGCCGGCTTGCATCGCACCTTCTAGAACTCATAGAATCATACAAACATGAAAGACCAATACTTCTACAAACAGGCATAAGTTCTTAGCACCGTCAATAGTCATCTGTAACTCGAGGCTAGACCACAAGGTAGGAAAACATCCTAGTCCTAGACTGATCAGACCTAGCGACAACAGCTATTCCGTTCCCCGTCCCATGACATAACAGTCTATGAGAAACTCTACTAGGCGACCCCCTAAGCAGAGATGGCTAGTACTTAAGCTGGCTCCCTTCCCAAAGCGGAACTCTTAGGATGCCATGCCCCGACTTGGAGATAAGCCCCCCAGGCCGTGACACAAAAGCTATCAAGCAGTGAACTATATACTCGTTAAAGATAGTACGGCCCTATCAATGTCATGGTCCAAGATACTCATTTAGAATTAGAATGGTCAAGACGCCATATACTCATAATTCTCTCTGGGTACTTAGTCAACACGACACCAACCATATAATCAAACAGTCACGGGAAAACATCCTATCATGTGACTAATTGCTATCAAAATAATCAATTATCATATCGCCTCATCTCTACTAAGGCTAATTCATTAATTAAATACAACCTTACTTGAAGACAAATCCCCGACCCGAGTCCGCGACGGGTCATCAGTCAAAACGGGGCTGACTAGATCTTAGTTTGACCAAACCCGTTTGGTCAAACCGGCTAGAAACAGAGTCTTTTCCACATAGACATAAAATCAACATATTCATTACATGTTATTTTATTACTACTTCTAACATGTGAATTATCCTATTATACCCAAAACCCGCTTGACTTAAATGATTTCAACGTAAACTAATCTCGTATTATAATTTCTAACATGTGAGAAATAATAATTTTATGAAAACCTTTTTAATTAAATATTTTACTTAGTAATATTTCCCACTTGCTAAATATTACAAAACACGATAAAAATGACGATAACTCAAAAACCGTCACAAGTCCCAAAGTGGGACCCACGGGCTGAATTGGGCCGGACCCACATGGGCCTGTTTTGGGCCTCACGGCCTGAATTGGGCTGTTTTGGCCTTTGATTCGATTTTACTAAAAACCGTTTCCTAATACTTTCCCGCATGCTTATCATAATTAAAACCCGTCAAAACAACAACCAATCAATCAAACATCGACACACACCAAAGACCAAAACCCGGACCCACCTTGACCAACCCAGACCGGGTCTGAACCGGCCTGGACCGGTCTGGTTTGGACCCGGTTCAGCCCCTTCCCCACGGTTCACCAACAAACAACACCAAAATCAATTCCAACTTGTTTTAATCATCAAACAACCATTTTAACATCCATCCTTACAAAAATCATTATTATTAAAAATCATCAAAATTTGTCAAGACCACTAAAACAACATAAAAATCATAACTTAGTAAAAATCATTAAAATTCTTCAAGAACACTAAACTTGTTAAAATTTCATAAACAACATAAAAAAAATCATAACTTAGTAAAAATCATTAAAATTCTTCAAGAACACTAAATCATCATAAAAATTTCCTACAACTTAAAAATCATCAAGAACACTTAAATCATCATAAAATTTCCTACAACTTAAAAATCATCAAGAATCATAAAACAACATAAAATTCCATAAAACATAAAAATCATCAAAAATCATAAAACAACATAAAAATTCCATAAAACATAAAAATCATCAAAAATCATAAAACAACATAAAAATTCCATAAAACATAAAAATCATCAAAAATCATAAAACAACATAATACTTACTACTTAACATATTACTAACTAAAAATCCATAAATCATAAAAACATGAACCAAAAATAAAGATGAACCAAAATCAAAAGAAACAAAACTAAAGGCTATGTTACTAACTAAAATCCTAAATACCATAACATGAGCATAAACTAAAACTTATAAAAACAAAACTAAGGCTATGTGACATTAATTCGTCGAGTAAAACGGAATCGTTACCTTAGCTAGCCAAAATAATTAGCACCAAAATAATAATAAGAAATATATAATAAGAAAACCCTTCTACTAATCTTCACCCAATATATACGAGTCTCCAAACTCGTCTTCAAAGTCTTCCCCTATAAGAAATAACAAGGAAAACATTATTAGAACTTAAATATAAATTTCCATAATTAAAGTGTTGAAAATGATCTTGACGGAATTGAAATATAACCGTACGTGAAGATGAGGAGCGAAGAGGATAGTCTAGAAATATAAATTAGGATAGATTTAATTAAGAAACGAAGATTTTATGAAGGTTTTGCTCAAGAACGATGAAGAACAATTGATGAACGATGAAGAACACGAAGAACGATTAGATAAAGTGATGTTTTGATCTTTATTTGATTTGTTGAAAGATGAAAAGTTGTTAGTGAGTAGTGGAGTGATGGTGGAGCCGTGTAAATATAGGCAAGAATAGATGTCGAGTTTTGAAATTGTTGTTACGTAATTGACTCGCGTTTAATAATTATTTTACGGTAAATGATTAAATATAATTTACGATAAAGTTAATATCAAGATATTATGATATATTACTCAAAAGTAATGAAAATATCAAGGCTATTAGAGGACTTTTTGGGCCGTGTGGTATGGTGAAGAATCGGTCTGATTTCGAGCGTTTTGCGTAATTTTCGTTAATTGATCGATAAAGTGAAATAATATCTAGATATTATAATATTATAATCAAAAGTAATGAAATATCAAGCCCTATTAGAGGACTAAATGGACCGTGTGGCATGGTGAGGGTTCGGGCTGTTTTTGCTCGATTTGCGTAATCTTCGTTGACGGATCGATAAAGTAAGTAAATATCTAGATATTTTGATTATTTTAATCAAAATAAATAAAACATCTAATGGTGAGTGGAAAGCGATGACATCAACGTGTGACTCATGCCAAAGTCGAGTTTCGATTTTGTTGCGCGCATTACGATGCGTCGGGAATAGTTAAATGACGTTCGGTTAAAACCGTAAACGTTATTCTTTAAATTCCGAATAAATTCAAAATAATTATATTAAATTATGATAAATCTTAATAAATCTAAATAAAAATAAATCAAAAAAATTATTTTTTTAAATAAAATTTCGGTCTTCATACTTATGAGACGAGTCGGGAAAAAGTCAACGGAAGTCAAAGTTGACTGAAAAGTCGAGAAAAGTCGAAGATGACTTAAAAGTCAAGAAAAGTTTAGGACGACTTAAAAGTCAAGAAAAAGGCAATGACGACTTTAAAAAGTCAAGGAAAAGTCAAAGACGACTTAAAAGTCAAGAAAAGTCAAAGATGACTAAAAACGGTCTTTTCATGGAATCCCTCAAAAATTCCAAATACGAACGCGGAATTTCAAAATAAGACTCGGAACAAAAATTCCTATATTAAAACTTAAGTTCTACTGAAAAGTATCCATAAGCTATTGCTTAAACAAATTGGGTACTTTTCGGGTTGTTACAATCACCCCTCCTTTTAAAAAGTTTCGTCCTCGAAACTTAGAAGAAGGAAAGTAACATATATGTAGGTCTATTTCAAAATTGTAAAAATATACTTGTAATAAAAATATAGGGTCTTATCAATGGAACGGAAAGTTCTCGTCAGCTGTTAAGAACATCGACGTCCCAAGTCAAAGACTTTAAAAGATACATTTTCGCATCACTAAATGAGAAAACTAGTTATCGAACGTCTCCAATAACAAGTCTCAACACTCCTTGACGGTAAAATACTTGAAATCATCAAAAATTTCCAAAAGCGATTAGTTCAAAAATTCTATAGTAAAGGTAATAACACTACTATCTATACCTAAAATTTCTAACTAAAGCTTCTAATAACGTATCTATACGAGATGATAATTGATAGAAGGAACGAAATATTCGAAAGAATAAATCGAATAGAAAGAGAGAAAAGAGAGGAATGAATCACCAAACTATCCTCCATAAATGCCAATTCGAATGTCGATCGTAACTTGACAACCCTAACTGTACAAGTAAACTAATCCTCAAAAGAGTGTGATATACTCTCAACATTTTCCATCCTCCGATTCCTACCTAAATATTTCATAAGCACGACTCCTAGAGTAAGAACTCCCAATTGTTCAAATTCAATTAAAATCTTCTAAGGTCCATCGGTACGGTAAACTCCATAACTAATAATCCCATAAAAGATTCATTACGAACTCAAATCTTCTTAACTCCATCAAAACTCTTATTGGAAACCACCATCAAAATATTTATAATTTGGTAAACAAGACCTCTAATAACCACCAAGTAAAGGACTTACTATGAAATCCTTTAATCTAATTTCTTCAAAACTTCATTACCCTAAATTATTAACAACGGACCTTCTCATCCTCAAAAGTTGAATCACAAAACCTCAAAGAGATTAGTCACACAAATCTTATTTCACTTAACTTTTGCCAAACATAAGGCAATGCAACCGTAAATCAATTTATTTATCTCTTCCAAACTCTCAATACGTCGGTTTTCGCTTATGACTATATTCCTCAAGTTTGGTCATCTAAATCCAAAATTCCACAAGGTAATTATTCCCGTTAGAGTCCAACATTTAAAGACCACAATTTCCAAGTAACACTTAAAGAGCCACTAAAATCCTTAACCACAACAACCAACCACCTTTATGCTTAATTCGACCCTCAAAAAGAAATGATATTGCAACTTCAAGTTTTCATAATCTAAAACCACTAGGAGAAGTTCATCCTAAGTTTATCCTCAAATCCTTGTAATCATCTAAACACGGAACTAGCTTAATAGGATGGTTAGGCACCATATTCGAAACTTCTTATTTACTCTAAAATAGACATATCATAAGCATGGTCTTCAAACCAATACTAAACTTCTAATGCCAAAAGACTAAATTACCAATGAGTTAAGAAGTAATAGCCAACTTATTCGACTTTACACCTTCGAATATCATGAACTATTTACACACAAGTCATGACAAGCTTCAAGCATTAAAATCATTAAACATACCTTACCACACTTTCCTCAATGATACCCACTCTCACCACCATAGGTGAAATTAGATCTATACCATTTCCTCAAATCACAAGTTCATTCTAACTAACACTAATATTCCACAAAATTCAAAGTTCTTCCGACTAAGTATAATATACCTCAAACAAATGGGTATGACATCCATAAAATGTTACCAGAGGAAGGTAAGGATATCAATGGTAAGATGGAGGAACTATTAAGAGAAATTTCAAAAATGTAAATAGGTTGGAAGAGAAAGAAGCCCCTAGATAGAAAGAAGAGGCCATAATATTATAAGGACGAGAGAATTCGCAGATGAAGAAAGAATTCACTTCAATTAGGCTTTATAAATCTTCAAATCTTCGGTAGAGGATACTCCTTCTAGGTAACACATATTCCACCATAAGGCGTAATATTGCTCCTAGCAATCTGGCTAGCCACCCAAGCATAGCCTCCTTGGAAATTGTCTTCTTTATGCGGAGGGACCTGGTTGGCACCAACAACGATCTCTTCTACACGCGGTCCAACCGTCTTCATAAGAAACAAAACAAATTAAGTTACTCCTAACAATTAGCATAAACAATTAGACTACAACATAAATCCTAATCTACCCATCCTACCCTTCTATCTCACAAGTTTATTATTTTATTAAGGTCAAGTTATTTATACAAGGGTCCACAAACGTGCGTCGGGAGCAAAAATGCTCTGATACCAACTGTGACACCCTCAAATTTGCGGAAAGAAAAAAAATAATTTAAATACATAACGAAGGGTGTCATAAATAAAAAGGTTCATTACAAAAGAAAATTAATATTATACATAAGAATTATACCAGACGGGAGACATATCTCCCGTATAAATACGGAAATAAAAGAGTGTATAATAATATACAATCTAAGAACCGAATATAGGTCCAAGGTAAATACTTCGCTCGCTAGGTCGTCAATGTACCCAATGTATGCATCACAAACCTGCCAACCGCATTAAATACAAACACGGAAGCCACAGTCAGTGGGGAGTAACTCCGAGTTCTCCCAGCCACGAAATGTCGAGGTTAATAAAACATGAATAACA
>JAIUZE010005028.1:0-27576 GCA_022085475.1 Heliosperma pusillum
CAAAAAAAAAAACAGAATCATGGCAGAATTCGATGATGATATGTTGCTCGAAGATCTTCGAGAATTGTTACGCAACCGTCCCACGAGCAATCGAACTGGTCTTAGGCCGAAGTTGGACGATTTCAAGGTGTCGGAATTACCGGAGTTCACATGTGGAACCAATCTCGAGGACTATTTGGAGTGGGAAAGAAAGATCGATCGAATGTTCGATTTCAAGGACCTTAGTGATGAAAAACGCTGCAAATATGCGATCTTAAGGTTGGGTAATTGAGCTTCATTGTGATTCGAAGGGTTGAAGTCCAAACGAACACGTGCTGGGAAGGAGAAGATCTCGTCTTGGGACACTTTAAGGCGCAAACTCCACAAAAGGTATGTACCATCGACCCATAGGATGACCACTTATCTGAAAATTGCTGAGTTTAGACAAGGGAAATTGAGCGTAGGGGAATATATATAGATAAGTTTGAAAGTCTCGCTTTGATGGGTGAACTGGAGGAGGTAGAAGAACAAAAAATGGCTAGGTTTTTGCGAGGATTAAATTTTAATATTGCTAGCGTCGTAGAGTTGTACCATTTCTTGATTTCGACACACTTTGCGGGCTTTGTTTAAAGCTCCAATCCCAGGGTAAAATGAAATATGAGGTAAGGATGAGTACGGACAACAACAAACCTAAAACTTGTCCTAAACCTGAGTCTACCTCAAAACTAACTACGCCCAACAAACCCGACTTTGGGAATTCACCAAACATGTCAAAAACCCCTAGTTCGAGTAATGAAACTAGCCTTTATAAGGTTAGGTGTTTTAAGTGTCAATGGTTTGGGCATTATCAAAATGCGTGTCCATACAAACGAGTCGTAACCTTGAGAGAAGCTGTCGAAGTACGTGAAGAGTTGTTAGACAAGAAGGAGTAATTGGGTGATATATACAATTTTGACGAGGGTACGGACGAAGAAGGTGACGGGAATATCGAGTTTTATGCAGCCCCTAATTATGATTGTGCTTTACTCCTTTGTACCTTACAAAGTCAACCCACACAAAATGATTCCGAACAAAGAGATCAAATTTTTCACACCAAATGTCGAGTGAACGACAAGTGGTGTAGCTTAATTATTGTCGGGGGTAGTTGTACCAACGCGGCTTCAAATGAGATGGTTAGCAAATTGGGATTAGTTACGACCTCTCACGCTAGGCCTTATGCGTTGCACTGGCTTGATGACGGGAATCAAATGAATGTGACTAAACGTGTACGGGTAGTCCTAACCATGGGTTCGTTGGTGGACGAGGTGTTGTGCGATGTCGTTCCCATGGACGCTTGCTATATCCTTTTGGGTCAGCCTTGGCAGTTCGATCGCAATGTAATCCATCATGCTCGAAGCAACGAGTATGAGATATTCAACAAAGGAAAGAAGCTCGTTTGAAACTGATGGCTCCTGGTGCAATTCGTTCTATGAATACAAAAAAAGGTAATGTTTCAAGTCTGTCCATATTCGCTAGTGAACGGGAAATTGATAAAGCAATTGTTGAGGGAGATCGTGTATATTTATTGGTGGCCAAGGAGACACAAAGTGTTGGTGCCATTAATAAGCAGGTGGCCGAATTACTAGAAGAATTCGAGGATGTTTTTCCCGACTAGCTGCCACCCGGACTCCCACCTGTTCGTGGGATTGAACACCAGGTTGATCTCATTCCCGGGGTGCCTCTGCCCAAAAAAGCAGCCTACCGGTGCAACCCAATGGAGACGAAGGAGTTACAACGGCAAATAGAGGAATTGATGGAACGGGGGTATGTTCGTGAAAGCCTTAGTCCGTGTGTCGTGCCTACCTTGCTTATGCCCAAGAAAGATCGGGACTTGGTGTATGTGTATCGATACCCGGGCTATAAATAACATAACCATCAAGTATCGCTTTCCAATCCCAAGACTCGATGATATTCTTGATGAATTACATGGGGCCGTGATATATTCTAAAATCGATTTGAGGAGTGGTTACCATTAAATCCGGATGAGGTAAGGGGACGAGTGGAAGACCGCTTTCAAGACTAAGCATGGGTTGTACGAGTTGACCGTTATGCCGTTCGGACTCATCAATGCTCCAAACACCTTCATGCGACTTATGAACGAGGTACTTAAGCCTTTCTTGGGTCAATTTGTGGTTGTTTATCTCTATGACATTTTGATATATAGCCGCAGTTTTGGGGAGCATTTTGAGCACTTGCGAATGATGTTCGCTACGCTTCGCGGGAAAAAGCTTTATGGCAAAAGGCATAAATATTCATTCTTGGTTGAGAGTGTTGTTTTCCTCGGTTATGTGGTGTCTAAAGACGGAGTTTCGGTTGATCAAACTAAAATCGATGCAATTAAATCGTGGCCTACTCCCAAATTTGTCACAGAGGTACGTTCGTTTCATGGACTTGCTTCTTTTTATCAAAGGTTTATTCGGGATTTTAGTACTATTTTAAGTCATGTCACTAAGTGTATGATGAAGGGTCCGTTTAATTGGACCGAGGCTGCCCAACAAGCCTTTGAGATGATTATTAGCAAACTGTGTGATGCACCGGTGTTGGCACTTCCGGGATTCACACGACCTTTTGAGGTAGAGTGCGACGCGAGCGGGGTGGGCATATGTGTTGTACTATTGCAGGGAAAACAGCCCATTACGTTTTTTTCCTGAAAAATTGGGCTGGGCTAGGCTTAATTATTGCACCTACGACAAGGAGTTATATTCTATTGTTAGGGCACTCATGCATTGGAGTAATTACCTTCGTCCGAATCATTTCATTTTACATTCCGATCATGAGTCCTTAAAATATATCAACGGGCAACAAAAGCTGAGTCCTCGTCATGCCAAATGGGTAGAATTTTTTCAGTCATTTCATTTCTCTTCTAAGTATAAGGATGGTAAGACTAATATTGTGGCTGAAGCTTTATCGCGACGGTATTCATTGATTTTCGTGCTTGGTGTTCGTTTACGTGGGTTTGAGACATTGAAGTATTATTATGATAATGATTTAGAATTTGGGAATTTATTTGTTGATTGTCAAACTGGGGCAAAGGGGGAGTTTTCATTGCAGGACGGATTTTTGTTCAAGGGAATTCGTTTGTGTGTTCCTAAGCATCCCATTTGTGAACTAATAATTCGTGAGGCGCATGGTGGCGGGCTCGCTGGACATTTTGGAGTCGCTAAAACAGTGAAGGTATTAAAGGAACATTTTTATTGGCCACGTTTATTGGGTGATGTGCAAAACATAATTCGGAAATATTTTACTTGTCATTTATCGAAAAGTTCTTTTAAGCCCGGGGAATATACTCCTCTGCCGATTCCGAAGGCCGTGGGAAGACGTTTCAATGGATTTTATCGTCGCATTACCTAGTACTCAAAGAGTTAAGGATGCGGTTGTGGTGGTTGTGGATCGTTTTTCTAAGACGACTCATTTTATAGCTTGTCATAAAATCGATGATGCAAGTAACGTGGCGGACTTGTATTTTCGTGAGGTGGTGCGCTTGCATGGTATTCCTAAGATAATTGTTTCCGATCGCGATTCCAAGTTTTTAAGTTATTTTTGGAACACATTGTGAAGGTGGATACTAAGTTATTATTTAGTACGTCCCATCACCCGCAAAGATGGGAAAACGGAGGTCATGAATCGAACCTTGGGTACTTTGTTGCGTGGACTCGTAATTAGGTAAGACTCAAAGGAATTGGGATTTGAAGCTAGCTCATGCCGCATCTGCTTACAATAGGTCGCCAACATATGTTACGAAGCACTCTCCTTTCGAGCTTCTCTATATCTTGAACCCGTTCTTGCCATTTGACCTTATTTCGTTACCTAAAGGAGAATTGGTCCACAGGGATGCTGACTCTAAACTTAAAGCTATAGTTAAATTACATGAACAAGTACGAGCTAGGATTGAGTCCGTTAATGAAGTCTACAAACGCAAGTCGAAAACTAACCTTAAGCCTAGTTAAAGTGTTCAAGGAAGGGAATTTGGTTTGGGTGCGCATCCGAAAGGAGCAGTTTCTGAGTAAGCGTAAGAATAAGTTGTCCTTACAAGATAACTGCAAAAATCAATGATAATGCATACAAGGTCGAGCTTCCGGGAGGCTATGGGGTTCACGCTACTTTTAATGTTGGTGACCTTGCTCCATATTTAGACGATGACGGCATTTCAGAACTGAGGTCAATTCCTATCCAAGGGGAAGGGGATGATGCGATCTTAGATGACACAGGAGAGCTTGTAGTCGACATGGCTAACGATGACTCGGATCAGTCCCTGGGTGGTGCTCAGTTACTAGCAAAGCAGTCTATGTAGTTGTGGGAACTCGTACCTGGTGTGGTGTGCATGATTACTGCATTGTCCGAAGACATTTAAGTCGGTCATTGAAGGCGAATCGAGCTGTTACAGGATGATTTATTTGCTTGTTTATTTCTTAGTTAGTTGTGGAATAAAGTGGTATAATTAGAGGGCTGTAATTAGTTTTAATTGACTAATTTAAGTCGAGATTAGCAGTTACAAATTAGAAGTTTATTGCTAGTAATGTACTTCTTTTGTTTGGCTATTTATAAGCCTTGTGAGTAGCAGTAGAAAGGCATCCAGAACTTTAATCAAAATCAATCTCATGTTTTGCTTCTTTTGCAAAGTTATTTTCCGTTTCTATTCAAACGCGTTATTTGAATACAAACTAGATCGATCTCAATAGGTCTTGAGCTTGTTCTCCATTGATAAAGTATAGGTCTATTTCGTCAAATATCGCTTCCGCATTCTAATTCGTATCAACGGGTAGCGTCTAAATTAAATAGAGTATAGGTTTTCTCATTATGGAGTATATGCTTTATACTTAGAAATAAATAGGGTCAGGTATATTCAGGCGGAATATAAGAGGCTTTTATCATTAGGATAAGCCTGCTGAATGACTCAGGTAGATCCGGTCACATAGGTTGGACAAATGCAATATTATACGGGACGTGCTTTTTCACATACGGATTTTACTCTTTCACATACGACTTTTACAATATTACCCTTGTCATTTTTTCATTCACTCTCCCCAATTAATTTTTCCCTTCCCTTCGCTCACCTCACCGACGACTGACCCACCGACAGCACCCACTGACGACCTACTCCAAGGCGGCGGACCCACGGACGAAAATTAATTACTATAGTCAATATTTTTTAAAAAAATATATTTAAAAATAATATATAAATAAATATTTAAAAAGAACAAAACAAACCAATTAAAAAAAAGAAAAAAAAAATATGAAAAAAAAAACAAACAGACACCTACAAAACCCTCTCCCTTTTCCTAACAACCACCACTGCCACCACCAGACTACTACCCCTCGCTCCGGCCGTTCGTCCTACCACTACCACCTGCTCCGGTGGTTCACCCTACCCCTACCACTTGCTTCGGCCGGTCGCCCTACCCCATCCCCTGCTCCGGCCGTTCGCCCTACCCCTCCCCCTGCTCCGGCCAACTCGCCTCCCCCTCCCCCTGCACCGGTCGACTGAACGGGTCAACGTCAACACTCATACCACCACCTATGAACCCTAACCACCACCTACTATCCTTTTGAATTGTTAAAAAAAAATATATTCCTAATTGCAAAAAAATTGAAATTACTTCATTCATTGGAGAATTATAATCCAATGTTTAACTATTAGATTGTATTAAATTTGATTGAAGATTAAATGTTTATATGAGAATCAATTTGATTAAGTTTAGGAAAAAAAATTGATTTTGATTCGGTTTTCCAGATTGTGTTTTAGGAAAAGGGTAACCTATGGAAAGTTTATGAAAAAATGTATGTGAAAAAGTAAAGTTCGTATGTGAAAAAGTAATTCCGTATTATACATGTCATAGTTAGGGTTGGAGTTGGAATACAAGTAAAAATTACTTCCTCCATTCAACTCCACTCTACCACTTTCTTTTTTGTACATTATTCACAAGCGATCATATAATTGCAATTTTCTCCCAATATATAAGTAAAAAATATATTCATGTGTGATCTTGTTTGATTCGTCTTTACGAGTACATTATTAATATCTAACTTTTATAATTTTTGCAAACACATAGCTAACGATATTTACCGTGTAAAACCCGTCTCGGCAAATGTGAAAAAATAAATTTGGTAGAGTGGAGTTGAATGGAGAAAGTAGTTTATAAGGTCTTTTTTTTTTATCATTTTCTAAATCGAAGAATATAATTTTATAAATATTTCATATTAATTATTTTAATCATATTTGTTACTTTTTGGTACTTATATAATTCTCCCTCCAAGTCACTCTTTTATTTCTTTTTCTTCTTGACACAAGAAATAAGGAAATGATTTTGGATCACACAAAACTTAGCAAATAAGGAAAGAAAGAACAAAATCTGACTTGAATGAAAAAGGAAATATGGAACAAAAGAGTGACTTGGTGGGAGTAGCACTTCTACAAATTTATATCTATTTTATTATTATTTTTATTATTTTTATCAAAGTTTGTAACTTTGTTGTTTTACCATCATGTTTAAGTTAATGGGTAGTTTAGTTAGTTTAATATCATCCATGTTTTGAGTAGAATCTTTCTAGGGTTTTGGGGGATCTTGTGTGATGATTATGGGTTATTGTTGATGTTGCTTTAATGAGAAATTTGTTGTGTGTTTCCCTCCAACTAATTGCATTCAAAGTGTTTGATGAATTGTTTGAGACGTCTTCCAAATTATTATCTATCATTGTTGCATTAGTCTTAGAGCGAGAGCTTAGATTGATGATTTGACCGTGAGAATTTGGTAGGATCGACCCTATAAGTTGTGAGAGCCCGTAAAGCCATTCTAAGAGGGCCATAAGACATAGAGGACGTAGCTAAATCTAAGGAAATTGCGGCATTTCCTTGTTTCTTGACTCATCATAACGCTAGTCACATGAGTGAACCCTTGACCCCGGATTTCTCCTTTTTAATTACTCTATTTGAATCTTCTTGTCTTCGTTTTGTTCTTACTAATTTGCTTTTTATATATATATATATATATATATATATATATATATATATATATATATATATTGTTGTATTATTCTTTAGTTCCAGTCTTACCAAACCCAAACTTACATATTTGTGACTTAGTGTAGACTTGAGACTTGTTTATGTGCCCTTTTTGCATCTCCCGTCCTTGTGAACCGGCATTTTACCTCCCTAGCTACTAGCTTAGGTTGTTTGGTTTATAAGTATTTATCTTGATTTGGGAGCGACAGTTTTTCCCACATCACAAATCTTTAGCGTTACAATCATTTCCTACTTTTATTTGTGCTTAATCTGATATGGCAGAAAGTTCATTTGAACAGTTTAAAAAAAATCACAATAATTTGGTGGCGACTCCTAGTTGCAGGCTTGTCTCAAACCTTTCACCCGTTTCAAAGCCTTACAAATCGGTATCAAATCAATGACGTGACTCCCCATTACAGAGGCAGTTTCGTGAACGAGTGTCGCCGCTTCGCGGATGCACACGCACAGGAGATACCAATATGAACATTCGTTTGTCTAGTCCTAACTCTTTTGAATGAGTTTTGAAGGAGTAAGCAACCTGATTGAGTGACAACTCCAGGAAATGCTTGACATGATAAAACAGATACCAAGGGTGTCTCAACCATTGTAAAGAGCAGCACTTGACAGTTACGCAGACTCACCCTTCATTGACGACATTACATTGGTAGTTGTACCAAAGCGGTTTGTTCCACCAACAGTGTTATATGATGGCACTCCCAACTAGACCTGAAAAATGGGTCATTTGGGTCGGGGTCGGGTCGGGTCACTTCAGGTCGAGTCATTCTGGGTTGTTTGGGTCAAATTTTGCTTAAATTAAGTTAATTCAAGTCGTTTAAGTCACTTCGGGTCACTTAAACTCGGGTCATTTCGGGTTGGTTCACTCTCGAGTCGGGTCAAATAGGGTCTTTCGGGTCAAGTTCATGTCACACTTTTCAGTTCACTTTTGCGTCTCGGGTCACCCTTATCTGGTCGGGTCAGTTTTGTCAGGTCTACTCCCAACCCCTATGATCACGTAATCGAGTACAAGTAGAAAATGATGATCATCTCAACATTAATAATATCATCCAAAAAATAAATTCGAAGGTTATATAACGGCAAAAGGTGGCTCTTTGTGCTTGAGAAAATGAGGCAAGTTATAAGGTAATTCATAGATTGTCTTAAAAAAAAATAAAGTTTCATATTTTATTTTGCCAAATGACCTACAATATAAGTAGCTTAAAACAAAGCTCTCTATAGCAATCGATCAAAAAACAACAAAATAGAAGATAAAATAATAAGAAAAAAATTGATATTTTGATGGGAATGTCCAAATATATTTAAGTGAATAACTTCGGTTTTGTTGTCACTTAATTGAATGTTTACTTGGTTACCATGCTTGAGTATGATATAACCTTACCTTATTATTTACCATATATAACAGCTACACTTCCAAGTCCTCTCGGAACACAAATGACTGAATGCGTGGATAATGGAAGTGAGCTTTTTCCCCTTGTGCATGTCTTTGGCATGCAGCTCCTTTTCCCTTCCTACGTCCTTGTGGCGTAAGTGTATCTCGTTCTTATCTTCTTGGACTTCATGAAATTGGTCGCTTGGTTGTTCGTGAAAAGAAAGTGATCGACGAAGGAGGGATTTATCAATCTCATGGCTATGACTCTATTTCAGCTTCAATCTGGCTTTGTAGTTTATTTTTGTTAAGATTGCATAGGATTTAATACTCGTGATGTAGTTAGTCATGAGGATCTTAGGTAATTGACGTCTTTTCTGTTGCCCAAAAAAAAAACATTATGTCGACATCTGAATACGGGGTAATCCGCCATTTCCATCATATAGAAGACAACCAACATGGTTTTCGAAGTCATCAAATATGCCAACGGAGTACAAACTAGGATGGAAGTCAAAATTGGTTAGTAGCGCAGCTAAAATTTGGCCGACTTACTGCAGAAATTATCCACCGAGACATACATTTCAAACATCTAATACAACGGTACATAGACATGTTTTAAAATCAAGCTGCTTGCTGCCGAGAAGAGAACTGTCGTCTACCAAAGAACTACTGCTACATGCCTTGCACACTGATATTACAAAACAGAACATAATATACAGGTCTTAAACACGAGATGGCAGAATAAACAAGCTCTACAACATCGAGCACGAAGTTAGATGTCAGGAAACCTGTGGAGCAGTCCTAATTAAAACATTTCTAAATGCAAATGGAACCTAATACAACACATTACAGGCTAAGCCTTGAACCCTTCTTCGTTGCGAAATAGTTACTCGCCTTGAGTCATAGAGAGTGACAGCTTCAGCAGGAAAACCTGTCAAAAGATAGCCGTATATGGTTAGAAGACAAGCAGCAGTTCCAAACTAGACAATAAAAAGGATAATTACAAAATCATGCAAGACCTCACACAGCAGCATTGTACAATGTCTTATTTCGGTCTTGCTTGGATTGAGAGTAATTATTACGGGAATAGTGAATAAAAAAAACCTGTAGCAATGAAAGGAAATTATGGTGGTAAAGGACACATAAAGATAGGTAAAAAAACGATAAAGGGATGGTGGGGAACTACTACGCTCATATGAAAATAATGCATTCATTATTCTAGGAGAAAGGTGGCAAGACTGGAAATTAGAAGAAAATGAGGGTCACATTATGTACAAATCTGAGTGTTGGATACTCCAAGAGCACAAATTTTAGACACGACGATCATGTCCAAATTACAAAAACGGGTACCGGGACACTTGGAAAGATTAAACATCGGGATTTGGGCGGGACAAGATAGACATGGGTACGATGCAAAAGATGACGTGTCAAAGCAGCACATGTCATACCTACTAATTTCTTATGTTTTTTCCTCGACTGCCCCAATAACAGTTATCCTCAACCCAGGAAAGCCCTTGTAGGAATCACAAGTTCATAAACCTAAGAAGGTACTTCCCTTGGACCAAGAGGTAAACTGGAAGAATAAACATATTCAAGCATCAATCTCCCTATTGCAAGTAACCCAATTGCAAGTAATTGGCACAAAATTTACCAAGGCCGAAGCGGACATGGAGTAATTGCCTCGTTGCATTTAGCATGTCTTGCTCAATTAACCTATAAAAGCGTTGACGTTCTTTGTTCGATCAACATTTTCTTTATTTGAAAAACAAACGGAAATCTAAGAAAGTGAAAAGTGGGGGCTGGTCACATTTCACTCTTTAACCAACCAATATCTAGCTCTCTAGCTTAAATTGTGTAAAAGATATTCCCATGCTAAATGCAGCATATCTGAGATTGTAGGCATGCACAGCCTACCCCAGCCGTTTGCACCCTATACTCGAAAAATATTTGTCTTTCTAAGATAGAACTTCTGTTAATTATTTGCCAGCTTACAATGGCTTTTGTTTTAAAATTCAGGGGTCAGTTTAGAACAGATAGGGAGCAGTATTCTAGTTAAACTACTACGGAACAACCAATCCAGTCTACTTTTGCTATTTATTTGACCAGCCTACAATAACATTTCATCCAAAATTTCAGGGCTTCGTTAGATGTTTGAACAGATAGAGAGCAGTATTATAGTTAAACTACTACAGAACAACCAATCCAGTCTACTTTCACGAAACTGGCAAACTGCAATCTCAAAAAAAAAAACAGAAGTTGATGATGATCAGTCTAATTCATCTGCAACACGCATCTATGACCAGTAAACACATGTGCAACAAGGTTATTTACCCTAGCTTAAGTCAACAATAAAACGCCAGTAGCATGCAAGAAAAACATCAGTTCATATATTAAAACAACAAACCCTTAGTCCCAAAATAATTTGGGGATGGCTGACACGTTGATAAAGTTTTGCAGCAATCACAAAAGGATCATTAAGGAGCATCTAAATGTAGGTCTTGCGATGGGGGTGAGAGAATGACGTGTAAAGCATTCCCGTGAAAATTAGTCATATATCAGGGCAGCCTGGAATTGAGTGGGATATTTCTGTGGGGAGATTCTTACACAGGGAATAGGGGATTTTTCCTTGATATCATATTTGGCATGCTAGGGTAATAACTAGTAGCTTAATTTTCTCCCAGGTCTGGTAAAAAGACTACAAGGGTATATCCTAGATCTGTAAGAAAAATCCAAATCATTGAAATTGTCGCAAAAATAAAATTAAAATCCACTGAAATTTACTGAAAACTTGAATACCCATGAAGCCAATAAAACAGAAAGTGATAGCCATGAAATTTTAACAAAAAAATTAGACACATGAATAAAAAAAAAGGGTTATTTGATAGGAATAATCCAATATATGCCTCCCCTTCTCATATTAATCCATCCTAGTGTTTAACTGAGAAAAATCTAAACTATCCCATCATTTATCTTTCACTAAACTACGCCTAATTTTTACCTATTATATCCAGTGATGCTTCAGGTCATAAGGCTGTGGCCCCCACTTCTTGTTCTTCTTCCATGAAACTTTCCCTAATCAAAAATAAAACCCAGAACTACTGTGAGTAACCCCCACCACCCTGAGCACAATGAGCACCATGAGCACATCCACCTTAACAACAACACCACCAATAAACCATACGCACCACCACCATTACTATCCTTTCCTCACAAATTCTAACCAAACCAGACCAATTATCCAAATCATATAAACCCCCAAAACCTTTATGTTTTCCTTCATTATTAAATTAATTGGTCTCTTTCGTAACCTCGAATCTGCTAGCAAACAAACTCTCAAAGCTAATAATCCTAATTTTATACTTCTTATCAAATTAATATGTAATCGCAACTGTTGAGCTAACACTCTGCGGATTGATCTGGTATCAATGTTGCCGCTGGTAGTAAAACCGTAGAATCTACAGAATGAGTAGCGGCGACGGCGGCGGCGGCGGCGACGGCGACGGCGACGGCGACGGCGACGGCGACGGTACAAGAAAGTGGAGGCTCGATGAATGGACGGAAAGTGGAGAATTATCGGATGATGGTAGTGATAAGAGGAAGGTTAATAATGAAGGAGACCAATTTATAGGCTCAACTATCGATTTTTATTGCTGTTATTATGCGATTGTTGATAATAGTAAGGATAGGAGAAGGTGAATTGGTAAGGAGCAGGTGGGATTGATCGTGAATATGAGGACGATGAATAATGAAGGAGACCCATTGATTTTTTTTGTTTTGTTTATGTGTGACTTGATCAACCGGTATCCGGTTACCGGGTATATTGTAAGAGAAATGGGGTTGTAATTTAGATTTTTCTCAGTTAAACATTAGGATGGATTGATATGAGGAGGGTCATAGGTTGGATTATTCCCATCAAATAACCCTAAAAAAAATGATTCTCCGCCTAGAATTGGAGGATAGGGCTGGAAGGCTTCGTAAATTTATTGGCTTCATCAAAGTAAATTGGTTTAACTTTTCATTTTTCATAAAAATAATCTCAAAAAATGCATTAATCATAGTCAATAACAATGGTGAGATGAAGAGGGAGAAGAAAGTATACGGAGTACATGGGTTGAAGAAAGAGAAGAAGAATGGTTTTTCTCCAGCCATTATAGAGAGGGGGTATTAGGATACCCATTTAGGGAGTAATAGTTATCAGACCTTAATGGTTACTCTTATCGCAAAGCCCTGAAATTTTCATGACCTGGTGTGAGAGCTGAGCCTCTGAGATACATTCCCTTAAGCAACATTTACGTGAGAGCAGGAAAACATACTTTTGAGAATTTATACAAATTAATTCAAATACTCCTCACTCAACTGATTCTTTACATTTCTCTTTTTCAAAATTTCCCTCAGAAAAAGGAAAAAAACAAAAAAGACAAATATTGAGAATCAATTGAGAAGGAGGGAGAGATACTCAAATCCCCCAAACACCCCCTCTCAAAATAGTCGAGCTTACCCTTCTCATCAGTAACAAACACTATCGCATGCAACCATAGTCTTATATTTTGGTCGCTACACAGCATTGCGACCAAGATCTCTTGAAGGTTATAGCAACCACATTTATAGATGGAATAAACCGTATTAATAGTGGAACGGCAGGGACAACCCATGCTTTCAAGATAAGACATATTACAGGTATTTATACTAATGATGAAATTTCAAAAATCCGAAGTAACGGATACATCGCAAAACAATAGAGACAAATAGGAAATTAGAAAACCCAAGATGAAGTTCAGAATTCATATATAATAATTAAATTAAAAATTGATGATAAACTAAAGGAATACCAAATAACTAACAGAAAAAAATTGTTTTCTGATTTCCTGAACTAATATCCAAATATCCCAAAAAAAACAGATCGGATATCCAATAGAAACTAGATTTTTGGATAGAATTCGGAGCAAATATCTTATTGGTTTGATAGTAGGAAATTTTGTTCTGCTCTACAGCCATGCCTAAGCTTTTAAAGATCACCTTATCATGCACAGGTTTTAATTTTGCTGATACACTATTGCTGAACTCGTTTGTTATTGCATAAGTAGGAATGCTTTCGCAAGGCACTTTCGTATTCCCATAGAAAAGAATCAAGTTTAGAAGAAAAAAAAAGTGCGCTCCTAGTACAAAAAAAAAAGCACGCCATATATTTCAGTCACATGAGTAGAAAAATGATATCCTTTTTTGTTTAAAATATAATGTACTCGTACTAAACTTAAAACCCTCTAGCACTTCTTCGTTCTTGAAGTTGGAGATGCTTGATTTACCCTACTACACCTTTTTGGAGACATGGTAATGACGATGATACTGAACAACAAGAAAGTATGTGATGAAGCAAACACCAGACAGCAAAACATGTCGCTACATTCTACCACAATAACACTCATAGAAGCCATTCGATGTATAAAAAAAGAAAAAAAAAACACAAAAAGGTTCATAAAATGAATAAATGAAATACATCACTTTCATAAAACGGAAGGTCACTTAACAACCCCACTTGAGCAGGAACCTTTTTAGAACACATGGTTACCCCAATACCCCCATCCCCTACACACCCACCCTCATAGAACCCATTCTACTCATAAACACGTCAACGAAAAAACAAGAGGTAAATAAATCAGTGTAAGGGGAGCTATGTCACTTGGCAATTAAGGCAGCTAAACAACTCACCCAGAAACTATTCTGCCTGATAGCAGAGATAACAAGGGTAACACAAGGGAAAAACAAGTACATGACTAAAAGGAAAATTCACAATCATAAGAATGTAAAGGTTTAGGTGTGCGTGTACCTGTTGTGAAAACATCAGAAATATCAGCCGAAGTAGCCTTTGCAATTCGGCGAACCGCAGAAGCACCGCTTCCTCCTATTTTCAGACTGAGATATACCATAGTCAAATGTGAGTTCAGTCATAGGAGGAATATGTCGGATTGCATAGAATGCAATATGGATATAAGATTCGCCATTGTGATCATATACAACAGGCTGCCAGAAGACATTAGGAGAACAACTATGATTCATAAAGCGAGAAACATTCCCAGAATCTTTAGCATTAATTATCAATGGAAATGGAATGTCATAATCCTCATTTAAATCCCCTACAGCCGTGTCACCAACCAACGGAGGATTGCAGTTCCACTTAAAAGACTTATCACAAGCACGACAAGTGTCGAAAATATAGGCATTCTCACTTTCGTCTCTGTCATATGTCTCTTTGTCTATTACTTCACCAGCATACTCACATATGAAGGTCCCTGATCGAATTGGATCCCATGAGCGCAAGCCCCAACCTCTACCCCTTGTCTTAAATACTTCCAGCCTCACCTTAAGCCCACTTTGTGACACTTTGTTTTTGCAATTTGCAAAGCAAGGGCATGAGGGACCACACTCATGCAACAATGGTTTTCTACTAACTAAAACTCCATTTGAAGTATAGGGGAAATCACCCCCATTCTTGCGAATGCAAGAGCAGTTAAGATCTCCTGCAGCACATGCACTATTACAGCTGCACCCATAAGAAGATTCACCCAGATTGTGAGACTTTGTATATTTCACAGCACGCAAGTAGGTGAAATAAGAAGGCCCCTTTTCATCATCCAAATCATTAACAAGGGACACAGGAAGATTTTCAGCACCAGAAGTAAGATCGGGTAGAATTAAACCAGGCCTAGATGAAAGGCCTTCTTTCCATTTCAGAACAGACTGCCAGATGGCATAAGCTGAAGGCTGTCCAGGTAGCCTGATCAACTTATACTTGAAAGTACTGACGCCTGATTTAGCCTTGTCGATCCATGAGTCCTGAATAGAGTAAAGGCCATCATAGACATAAATCTTGATCGATGGGTTAACTAGATCTCTTATCCCCCTGATGACTCTTATATGATTTTGGCGCCGAGCACTCCTCTCCAAAGCCAAATTACCTCTCTCAAGCTTTTGATCAGATGCTTCCCCTGTTTGCTTACCCTTTCCACTGTAATTCCCACCACCCTGACCAGTGTAGATTAGAACATCTTGATCATCGGCGTTATCATCATACCCTCCCGAGGAAACAATGCTTACAGCAAGCGGCTCTTCGTCTGACTCACTTTTGACAATCATATAGTCTATACCACCCATTGATTGAGCATGCAAGCCTGTTACACACATCTCCATCCGAAAGTAAAAAATATCTCCAATTTCAACACCAGGGACTGCTCCAAGTCTCTTCCTACTATTTGTCCTAAAGCCTACAGTCATTAACGTCTTACCAGCTTTTAGATCAGCACGCTTAATGAGACCTGTTGATGCCTCATTGGAGTCTTCAAGCTGGCTTAGCCTCCTACGAACTGCATCAAACTGTATCATTATAAAGTTAACTAGCTCCCTATTACCATCTTCTCGTTGAGCTTGGGGTAATGACACAATGTTTTTCAAATCTGGAACCCTTATTTCACCGGAAGGTGCAGCACCCTTGCGTGCTTTCTTTTGAGAGGCCTTTGCTTGACGGGCTGTTCGCTTCTTGCTTCCAGTGGCCCCATCCCTGACATTCACATCGGCAGAGCCATCCATGGACGACCATGTGTCCCCGTTGGATGCTCCAGAAACATGTGCACCACCTCTCATTTGAGGTGTCCCATAAGATCTCAATGGCACAGCAGCGGCAGGAGTTCCAAAATCACCACCCTGCTGCCCATCCTCGGTCTGATTACCAGCCATGCTAAACGGGTAAAATGGGGTGAACCCAGAAGGGAAAGGACCGAAGGGCGATGAACAAACAAATGGAGGAGCTTGTGGGGGATTAGGAAATACAGGCACCAATGTTCTTAAAGGCTTAACATCCAAAACCCTCGACTTATCAAATGAGCTTTGTGAACTAGGACCAGAAACCCCTTCCATTTCAAACTCTTTAGGTAGCGTTTCGGAACTTCGAAATGTAAAATCGGAAATAAAGAATTACCAATTCAAATTCTTTGTTTGGAAGAACATTAATTTGAAACTCTTAGATCTGCAAAAGCAAAACAGCATTGCAAATTAACTGTATAGATAATGATGACAAATCCTTGATAAAGAGAGCTTACACAATACTAATAAATTACTTCAAAATCACTCTTTTACCCAGAAAAATTTACAGGTATAATTGAACGACCACAACAACATACAAAGTTGAAATACCAATTGTAAAGAAATACTTCCGAAACTTCATTTATACATACAGAAATTACTCATAGAACCCAGAAAAATTTATAGGTATAATTGAACGAAGAACCTATGAAACATACCTGAACTAATCAAATCATAATTAGGGTTCAATTGAATTTTTAATCGAGGATTGCGAAACCCCTTTATAAAGTAGGAAATGGAGAAATTGGTAGACCAGATTAAACAAGATAAATCAGTGAGATTTACTCCATGAGTGTGATGATTGAGAGATGAGAGAGGGTATAGTCGCAGGTTAAGCACAACTTTGAGGATTTTCAAACGACAGGGTTGTTGATGTCGTTTAACAATGGGATTTGCATTTACATACACACTTCACTCATATAGACTTTACTCTTTTAGATATGTTTTTTTTACAAACGTCGACAAATTATTAAATAACGTCGACAATTTGTATTGAGTTTCCAACATTGCTCTTTCATTATTTCACCATTACATAAACTCTCTAACCTCTTTCTAAAATTATAAAACAAAATAAAAAGACGGTTTTTTCACCATATAACGTTTTTTTCACCATAAGACGGTTTTTTCACCCAAAGTAATTTACGACAGTTTTTTTACCGTCTTTTTAAAAATAATGTCAACCAATGACGGTTATAACGGTCAAAGTAGACAATTCAACAACGAAGAAGCTAGTGACGATTTTCATGAGATATGATTACGTTGAATTACGTTTTCTTATCTTTTAACGTTTTATCAAGAAAAAAATTATATTTGACGATTAATACACATCCCAAACCGAGGCTTGGACGTGTATCATTCACGCTCAAAACTAGGCTTGGACGTGTATTATTCACGCCCAAACCTAGGCTTGGACGTGAACTGTTCACGCCCAGACCTAGGTCCAGGCGTGAATGATACACGTCCAAGCCTAGGTTTGGGCGTGAATGATACACGTCCAAGCCTCGGTTTGGGACGATTTGTATTTTTTTTTTCTATTACTTATGCGATATTTTTTTAAAATCGTGTAGGATTTTGGTAGCGATGGTGTCGACTATTCCGAGCATTTTACTACAAACCGCGTATTCATATCAAGTAAAAAAGGTTTTAATTAGGCATATCAAACCGCACTTCGACTCGGGTTTGGCATTAAAAGAGAAAGCAACAAGAGACGGGGTCGCAACGCGGAGCTTCGTGTTGATTATTTTGTATGTTGTAGAGGTGGAAGAAGTCCCAAAAATATGGATGGGGATACGTTAATGAGGGTTAACACGTCATTCCAATGGTGTGATTGCAAATTTAAAATGAAAATTGTTGAAGTTAGCGCCGACCCTCCACAATGGATACTTTACATGGGCCGAGTCGGAGTACATAATCATTCTTTTTTGCAGTATTGTGAGGGCGATAGATATTACGCTAAGCTCGATGATGATGAGTTGGTGTATATTGATGCCCAAGTTCGGGCTCATGTACCGCCGACTATGATTAGCGCAGGACTACACAAGCGGAATCCGGAAAAATCTCGACCCGCAAGGCGACAAATCTACAACCGAGGTCAGAAAGTGAGGACCGAGGATAGAGAAAGAAGAAACCCGGCACAACAGATGTTAGCACTTGCCGTAAAGCATAAATACATGTACTGTTGGGTTTCCGATGAGTCTACTGGACAGTTGACTTACGTGTTCATGGCTCATCCGGAGGCCGTCAAGATGTTTCGTTCATACTATTATGTGGTCATCATAGATTCCACATACAAGACGAATAGTTATGGTCTTCCGCTTGTTGAGATGGTTGGGGTCACACCAGTTGCGTGGACGTTTGTCATCGCATATGCTTTTGTGATGAAGGAGGTCGAGGAAAGATACACTTGGGTTTTACGGCATTTAAAGGCTCTTCTCAATGACGACGTTCAACCCAATGTTATTGTTACTGATTTCAAGAAAGGGTTGACAAATGCGATTCCCGTTGTTTTGCCGAATTCCTCCCACTTGTTATGTCTTTGGCATATATATGCCGCCGTGGAGACGAAGGCACTTAACATCACACATGACGATGTATGGGCAGTTCATAAGCTCGAAGTTATTTGCGAAGGTTGTGGAGGCGGGGACTCGAGATGAGTTCGATGTGGCTTGGGAGAAATTGTGTAAGTCGTCGCCCCGGTAGGTGCTTATATTCATAGTACTTGAATACCACACCATGAGAAATGGTGCAAATTTAAAACAAACATATTGACACATTTCGGGTATACTACTACCTTCTCGGTTGAGTCGGCCCATGCAAATTTGAAGAAGTGGTTGAATAGTGCCAAACTCGTATTCAATAGCATTTGGAGTCGTTTTCATTCTTTGATGCAAACGCAACACGTGGAGATCCGTCACTTGTTAGAGTTATCAAGATCAAAACAGTTCACGAGAATTGCTCGGTTATTCTCGAGATTAAGTTGTAAACTCTCCAAGAAAGCCATCATTGCTCTACGAGAAGAATTTGAAAGAGGCGCCAAGATGACTGAAGATCGCCTTGAACATGATTGTGGGTGTGTCCTCAAGCACACACATGGTTTGTTATGTGCTTGTGCACTACATCTTCTATCGGATCGTGGTTCTCGAGTCCCACTTGATGTGTTACATGAGTTTTGGAGGAAGTTGGAGTACGATGGAAATGAAGCAATGCCGTCCACTGACGACGATCAACTTGAAAAGTTTTTTGATGAAATTCGAGATTGTGATCCGAGTATAAGGTCGTCCATGTATGACGCTCTTTACTCCCAGCTACATCTTGAGGAGAAGGATGTGGATGAGCCAACGGTGATTGAGAAACCTAGAGAACGTCCAAAGAAGGTAACTCGACGAGACCCATCCGCGGTTGAGCATGCATGGAGGCAGAATAGCAAAGGTAAAACTCCATCTACTGCTACCGGTACCACTCCGTCTACTACCACTGGTACCTCTCCGTCGGTTGATGCCATGTCCACTAGCACGAGTAATTTTTCCACTTCATTCTCTGCACCTTTAGAGTTAAACTATGTTGTAGGTGATTGGAGGGGAGGAGCTTCCATATGTCTGTTTTTTTGCCACCGTGGTTTAAGGAGAACCTTGAAGCTTGGTATGATCCTCGCGGCGATGGTCATTTTGGTTACCGAGTAATCTCACACGCTTTACGGGATGATCAGGATCACTTTACGATGGCGAGAGTAGAGTTACTTAGAGAAATGCAGAGCTCCGCCACATATCGTGATGAGATTTTTGGTCGTCATAAATACGATCAAGAAGTTCGTAGGATTAGTAGTTGGGGGCAAGAACTGCAGCAGGAGCTCACCCAAGGCGCATTGATGATCAAGCCACAAGCCAGACAAGCATGACCCCAAGACCCCTTCAGATAGAAGCTCGAGTCACAAGGTCCAAACAACAAGCCATGACAAGTCAAAATCAAGCCAGGCCAAGACAAGTCATTGAGGAAGATAGTCCAGGGCTCATCAAGCCATGCCAAGTGCCAACTCAGTCCACATTACCCACACAAGACATAAACAATGTCAGTCAGAACCAGGCAGACCAGTCAGCAAACCCAGCACCAAGGAGGTACACCAGAGCATCCCAACCACCCCCACCATGGCCTACCATCAAGCAAACCCCCTAATAAACAAGTTTGTCCAGGATAATCCCTTTTGAAGTCTAGCAAAAACTCAAGAAACAAGCAGCCCAAGCTAGAGTCCAATGAACATTAAAGCAGAGAAGGTACAAGTTCAGATTGTGGCTTTCCTTTGTTTAAGTCAACTTGTCCTCATCCAAGGCAGGTTTATCTAAGTCCTAATAAGAGTAGAGAGTCCCAAGGAGCAACAAAACATCCAGGCAAGGTAGCAAGACAACCAGAGCAACAGATTTCCATTTCAGGAAAACTCCAAAAACTGCTTTATTGCTTTTTTGTTCAGTCTGTTTTGTGTCTTTGTGTCTGTATTAGTTAGTTGTTAAACTCGTCCTCTTGTGAGGTCCTTAATTAGTAACTGTTGTAGTAGTTTAAGTCCAAAGCTGACCCTTAGATGGATCTTACATCCAAGGGTTCACGTTGTATCAACCTCCCTATATAAGGAGGGTATTATGTATTGTTTTCAGTAGACTTTGATGAATGAATTAACTTTGAGAAATCCCTTAAATCTTTCAAACTTGTGCTAAGAGCTGTAGTTTGAGTCAAGCCTGATACATCTTCAAGGTGTCTGATCAGTGTCTTGCTTTGTGAGTCAAGTTAAATCTGTGCCTTGCTGTGATTAGCTTGCTTGTTGTTTGAGTCTAGTCTAGGGTGTTTGTGCTTTGCTGTAACACTTTAAACCTGTCTCAGAACTAGTCTTTGAGTCCCTTCTCTTGTGCTTTGCTGTAGGGGAGTTTCTCTAAGTCATATCCTTTGAATTTTAGTCAATATAAACCACTCTCTCTAAAACAGCCCCCATTTCTGTCTGTATTTGTTTTCAGTTTTAGTAAGCATAGTTAAACATCTCTTAAACTCACAAGCCTTAGTAGTTTACACTCCAAATTGGTTATCAGAGCTTTGGTTGAGAGTCTTAGTGAGTTCATTTTCCCTAACTACATTTAAAAACACAAAAATAGCCCAATGAGTGAAGAGAGACTGGCAGGAGTAGAAGCAAAGATGGAGGACCTGGCTGGATTGTAACCACCCTAACCAGAGCCCTGGATCAGGTAATAGGCAACCAGTTGTTTGCTGGAGGAAGAGGCAGAGGACGTGGAAGAGGCCAAGGAGGAGGCAGAGGAAGGCCACCTGATGATGAAGAGTATCCAGACTCAGATGACTCAACAAGGAGCAGGGCTTCCATCCACAGGCACATAGACAAGCATCTTAAGGTAGACATCCCTGAGTTTTCTGGTAGTCTTAATCCTGATGATTTGTTAGAATGGTTAAGAGAAGTAGAAAGAATCTTTGAGTACAAAGGATATAATGATTCTAAGTCTTTTAAAGTAGCCATCCTTAAACTGAAAGGGTATGCTTCTCTTTGGTATGAAACCATGAAAGGGTTAAGGGCTAGGGAAGGAAAAGAACCCATCAAATCCTGGACCAAACTGAAAAAGAAACTGTTAGATAAATTTGTTGCTAAGGATTACACCCAGGATCTGTTTATTAAGTTGTCTAAGTTGAAACAAGGAGACAAACCTGTTGAATCTTACTGAGAGAGTTTGAACAGCTCACCTTGCAGTGTGATATAAATGAGAAACCTGAGCAAAGGATTGCTAGGTACTTAGAGGGTCTAGATAAGAGCATTGCTAACAAGGTTAGGATGCAACCTCTGTGGTCATTTGATGATGTTGTTAACTTATCTCTGAGAATTGAAAAGATAGGGAAGACTAAGTCTGTTACACCAAAACCTGTTAGGCCTTTTCAAACCAGACCTTACAGTGGATTGAGGACCATGGATACCCCTAAGACAGCACCCCCACCTACCTTAGACAAGGGAAAGGGCATCATGGGTCAGAAGCCAAGCACTTCATTGACTGAGAATAGAATTAGGTGCTTCCAATGTCAGGGCTATGGACATTTCAGGAAGGATTGCTCCTTCTAAGAAGACCTTAACTATAATGGAGGTTGAGACTTGGGAAAAGGAAGGTCTAGTTGAGTATGAGAGGGATGAGCCTGAGGTTGAAGAAGTGGTGAGTGAGGAGGAAGAGCCTAGTCAGGAGGCAATAGTGGCACTCCCTGACACAGGCCACAGCTTGGTTCTATGGAGGGTAATGCATTCACAACAGATACCTTTGGAGGAGGATCAAAGGTCCCTCATTTTCAGAAGTAGATGTACTATACAAGGGAGGGTTTGTAACCTTATTATAGATGGAGGTAGCTGTACCAATGTGGCCTCTGTTACTATGGTTGACAAGCTGAAGTTAAGCACTCAAGAGCACCCTCACCCCTATAAGTTGAGATGGCTGAGTAAGGGAGCAGAGGTTAAGGTGGACAAGCAATGTATGGTCCCATTCTCCATTGGAAGTGTGTACAAAGATGAAGTGCTGTGTGATGTGGTTCCAATGGATGCCTGTCACTTATTATTAGGAAGGCCATGGGAGTTTGATAAAAGCTCCATACACCAAGGAAGAAGCAACACCTATTCCTTCAAGCATGGGAGCAGGAAGGTGACATTAGCCCCCTTGCCACCACATCAGAAGAGTTATGGGAGTCCCAGTGTGGCTGAAGACTTTAGTGGAGTCTTGTTTCTGTCTGAATCAGCAATGGTCAAAGAGTGTAGTGAAGAGCAACCTGTATTGATGCTGCTATCAAAGGAAGTTCAGGAAGGGGAGTCCAAGGTAATCCCTGCAGAAGTTAAACCCCTCATTGATCAATTCAAGGAAGTGTTCCCAGAGGAACTTCCTGATGGCTTACCCCCTTTGAGAGGAATTGAACATCAGATAGACCTTGTGCCAGGGTCTGTACTACCTAATAGACCAGCATATAGATGTGATCCTAAGGCTACACAAGAGCTGCAGAAACAAGTTGGAGAGTTGATGAGTAAAGGGTTTGTAAGGGAGTCCTTAAGTCCATGTGATGTGCCTGCATTATTGGTTCCTAAGAAGGATGGGACTTGGAGGATGTGCATAGATAGCAGGGCTATCAACAACATCACAGTCAAGTACAGGTTCCCTATACCTAGACTTGATGACATGTTGGATGAGCTGAGTGGTTCAAGGTTCTTTTCTAAGATTGATTTGAGGCAAGGTTACCATCAATTGAGGATCAGGGAAGGAGATGAGTGGAAGACAGCCTTCAAAACAAAGCATGGCCTTTATGAGTGGCTTGTCATGCCCTTTGGCCTTTCAAATGCCCCAAGTACCTTCATGAGATTAATGACAGAAGTGCTTAGGCCTTGCCTAGGGAGATTTGTGGTGGTATACTTTGATGATATTCTCATCTACAGCAAGAGCAAGGATGATCATTTGAGGCATCTTGAGACTGTGTTTGAAATACTTAAGGAGAGTAAGCTCTTTGGGAAGCTTGAGAAATGCACCTTTATGACTGAGGAAGTCAAGTTTCTAGGATATGTGGTGTCTGGTAGAGGCATTTCAGTTGATCAAGACAAGATCATTGCAGTGCAGTCTTGGCCTATCCCTAAGAACATTACAGAAGTGAGAGGGTTTCATGGCCTAGCATCTTTCTATAGGAGGTTCATTAAAAACTTTAGCACTATTGCAGCACCCCTCACTGAATGTATGAAGAAAGGAGAGTTCACTTGGACTGAGAATGCCTTGCAGGCTTTCAAATACATGAAGAAGCTCTTGTGCAGTACACCTATCCTCAGGTTACCTGATTTTAATTGCCTATTTGAGGTTGAATGTGATGCAAGTGGAGTGGGAATTGGAGTTGTCCTTATCCAAGAGAAGAAACTTGTAGCTTATTTCAGTGAAAAGCTAAGTGGAGCCAAGCTGAGCTATTCTACATATGATAAGGAGTTCTATGCTCTTGTCAGGGCTCTAAGGCATTGGAGTCACTATCTGAAGCCCAAGCCTTTTGTCTTACATTCTGATCATGAAGCATTGAAGTACATAGGAGGCCAGCATAAGCTCAGTCACATGCATGCCAAATGGGTGGAGTTCCTCCAGTCATTCACCTTTTCTAGCAAATACAAAGAAGGAAAACAAAATGTGGTGGCTGATGCATTGTCTAGAAGATACACTCTGCTATCAACCATGGAGCAAAGGGTTCTTGGCTTTGAGTTCATGAAGGATATGTATCAGGAAGATCCAGACTTTGCAGAAGATTGGTTAACACAGAAAGAGGGAACAAGAACCATTGACTCACCCTACACTCTACAAAATGGATTCCTGTTCAAAGGAAACAAGCTCTGTGTTCCCAGAGGTTCTTATAGGAGTCTATTGATCAAGGAGGTGCATGGAAGTGGCCTTGGAGGACACTTTGGGGTTCAGAAGACTGTGGACATACTGCAGGATCAGTTTTACTGGCCTAAGATGATGGGAGAAGTCCAAATAGTGCTCAGAAGGTGTGGAGTTTGTCAAAAAGCCAAGAGTTCTTTTCAAGCAGGACCTTACACTCCCCTACCAGTCCCATGTAGGCCTTGGGAAGATGTAAGCATGGATTTCATAGTAGCATTGCCTAGGACAACAAGAGGGAAAGATTCTATCATGGTAGTTGTGGATAGATTTAGCAAGATGGCACATTTCATTGCCTGTAAGAAGACTGAAGATGCTGTGAGTGTGGCAGAGCTGTATCTTAATGAGGTGGTGAGGTTACATGGAGTTCCAAGGACTATTGTATCTGACAGAGACACAAAGTTTATGAGCCATTTCTGGAGAACATTGTGGAAGTTGCTTAACACAAGGTTATTGTTCAGCACCTCCCATCATCCTCAAACAGATGGACAAACTGAGGTGACTAACAAGACCTTAGGAAGGATCTTGAGGTGTATAGTCAGTAAATCTCTCAAAGACTGGGATTTAAAGCTGGCTCAAGCAGAGTTCTCTTTCAATAGAGCTCCATCAGCAGCCACAGGCCACTCCCCCTTTGAAGTGGTCTATGGTACTAACCCCTTAATGCCTTTGAATTTGTCTAATGTGTGCAGGTCAGAGATCCACTATGATGCCAAGAAGAGGGTGGAACAAATGCTGAAACTCCATGAATCAGTCAGAAAACAAATTGAGAAAACTAATGATCTATACAAAAAGAATGCCAAGGTTCCTAAGGTCAAGAAAGACTTTGCCCCAGGAGATTTAGTGTGGATCAACCTAAGGAAAGAAAGGTTCCCTTCCAAAAGAAAGAACAAGCTGGAGCCAAGAGCAGATGGTCCTTTTCAAGTCATAGAGAAGATAGGTCCTAATGCCTACAGGATTGATGTACCAGGAGAATATGCAGTTCATGGAACATTCAATGTTGGAGATCTTAGTCCCTTCTATGAAGACTCTGAGGGAGAGGAAGACACAGGCTTGAGGTCAAGCCCTTTTCAACCTGGGGAGGCTGCAGCAGGAGCTCACCCAAGGGGCATTGATGATCAAGCCACAAGCCAGACAAGCATGACCCCAAGACCCCTTCAGATGGAAGCTCGAGTCACAAGGTCCAAACAACAACCATGACAAGCCAAAATCAAGCCAGGCCAAGCCAAGTCATTGAGGAAGATAGTCCAAGGCTCATCAAGCCATGCCAAGTGCCAACTCAGTCCACATTACCCACACAAGACATAAACAATGTCAGTCAGAACCAGGCAGACCAGTCAGCAAACCCAGCACCAAGGAGGTACACCAGAGCATCCCAACCACCCCCACCATGGCCTACCATCAAGCAAACCCCCTAATAAACAAGTTTGTCCAGGATAATCCCTTTTGAAGTCTAGCAAAAACTCAAGAAACAAGCAGCCCAAGCTAGAGTCCAATGAACATTAAAGCAGAGAAGGTACAAGTTCAGATTGTGGCTTTCCTTTGTTTAAGTCAACTTGTCCTCATCCAAGGCAGGTTTATCTAAGTCCTAATAAGAGTAGAGAGTCCCAAGGAGCAACAAAACATCCAGGCAAGGTAGCAAGACAACCAGAGCAACAGATTTCCATTTCAGGAAAACTCCAAAAACTGCTTTATTGCTTTTTTGTTCAGTCTGTTTTGTGTCTTTGTGTCTGTATTAGTTAGTTGATAAACTCGTCCATTTGTGAGGTCCTTAATTAGTAACTGTTGTAGTAGTTCAAGTCCAAAGCTGACCCTTAGTTGGATCTTACATCCAAGGGTTCACATTGTATCAACCTCCCTATATAAGGAGGGTATTATGTATTGTTTTCAGTAGACTTTGATGAATGAATTAACTTTGAGAAATCCCTCAAATCTTTCAAACTTGTGCTAAGAGCTGTAGTTTGAGTCAAGCCTGATACATCTTCAAGGTGTCTGATCAGTGTCTTGCTTTGTGAGTCAAGTTAAATCTGTGCCTTGTTGTGATTAGCTTGCTTGCTGTTGAGACTAAGTCTAGAGTGTTTGTGCTTTGCTGTAACACTTTGAACCTGTCTCAGAACTAGTCTTTGAGTCCCTTCTCTTGTGCCTTGTTGTAGGGGAGTTTCTCTAAGTCATATCCTTTGAATTTCAGTCAATATAAACCATTCTCTCTAAAACAGCCCCCATTTCTGTCTGTATTTGTTTTCAGTTTTAGTAAACATAGTTAAACATCTCTTAAACTCACAAGCCTTAGTAGTTTACACTCCACAATCCAACCATTTCCCCCCCTTTTCCCCAATTCAATTAAGTTATAACTACATCAATCACAAAGATAGATCCTTGACCAATGAATCAACAAGTGCACGAGATAACTCCGACATGAGATGATTAAGGATGTTCTTGAGGAATTAGAGAGAGTTTTTTAGATGAATAGGGTTTTCTTGAGAAACGTAACGACAATTATGAAACCTAATTCCTCTTATTAATCCTTAATCAACCGTCCGACTAATCCTCGAAACCCGTTGTACCTGTTGGAGTACAACATGTACTCGGTCGAGTACAGCATGTACTCGGTCGAGTACAGCATGTACTCGGTCGAGTACAGCATGTACTCGGTCGAGTACACCATGTACTCGGTCGAGTACACCATGTACTCGGTCGAGTACACCATGTACTCGGTCGAGTACACCATGTACTCGGTCGAGTTCTTAACTCACTCGGCCGAGTACACCAGAACATGATGCTATTTCAAACGACAGATCAATCTACTCGACCGAGTAGACTCTACTCGGCCGAGTACGTCATTCACTCGGTCGAGTAAGCTTTACTCGACCGAGTGCCAAGTACACAGAAATACAGAGTATTACAGCCTTCCCTCCTTAAGAACGAACTTCGTCCTCGAAGTTCACAACTCATACTCATACCACACCAACACCACTACAAACAACCAACACAAGACACCATATAACAACAACACAACACATAACCTATGACATGCATACTACCCATCAACAAGAAGTTCACAACTCATACTCCTACCAACAACAACTAATACAAAATAGCAACTACACACAACACAAGACACAATTCGTACACAG